>JAECUM010004119.1:0-76886 GCA_016617855.1 Megalonaias nervosa | reverse complement strand
GTGTGTACGGTCACATCCCTATATGTTGTGTGTACGGTCATATCTCTATATGTTGTATATACGGTCACATCCCTATATGTTGTATATACGGTCACATCCCTATATGTTGTGTGTACGGTCATATCTCTATATGTTGTGTGTACGGTCATATCTCTATATGTTGTATATACGGTCATATCTCTATATGTTGTATATACGGTCATATCATTGTATGTTGTGTGTACGGTTATATTCCTACTTCCTGTGCATACGATCTATATCTTCAGTACATTAAGAAATCCTTAGCGTTCTCCAAAAAAGAAGAAACTGTGCAATTTTTCATGTGGAAAATAAAGTTTAATAAAAGGCTTTGTAGGCATTGGTTCTGAATTGAACCGACTATTAACCAAAGTTCCTAATAAAATCTGTATAAACAATATTCACCGTATTTATTTTAATACTATCCGTGGCACCATTAGTGCCTGCAAAAATTCCAAATAAGTAATTTAGCAGTCTTGTCTCTTTTCAGTATAATTAGTTTCTCATAAGAAAAGGTCGAATAAACAAATTATTGCTTGTGCCACTTTTATCCTATTGTACGCATTAAATAAAGACATACAAGAATAATAATAAAATCAAGAAAATGTGACATCGTAGATGGTCTGATATTAGTGTCAGAAAATATTTAATCGGAATCAGGTTCTTTCAAAAGAATTCATCATTCTTTTAAGCTTCTGAAAGTTTACTATTTTGTGATTCTAACATTTAGCCTGACACAAAAGCCAGCCATTTTTCCACGTTATATTTTGGCACCTACTTAATAGCACAGCAGACGGCATTTACCAAACCAAACTGAGTATTACAAATCTGCCGCAGAAATTATTACAGTGAACATATGGAAAGATCAAAGATGTTTTAGATATCATCCCTTACAAATAATAAACTATAATACTGCATACAAGACTTGTAACTGGGCATGCGCTGAGACAGTTTAAATGAAACGATTTAATGTAGTACCTTTCTTGCGAGTTGTAATGTTGTTGAACAAGTAGTGGACACATCGGAAGCTGTTGCAGCAGTAGCAATGGTTAAATGAGTATTTAAATAATATACTAAACCTGCTTTGAAAGACCCCTGTTTTGAGAGACCACCTGTCATCAAAGATCTCTGTTTTTGGAGATCACTTGTCAGGAAAGACAAACAATTTTGGGAGACAACCTTTCATGAAGACATCTGTTTTTGGAGATCACCATTCATGAAAGAGCTCTGTTTTGGGAGAACACCTTTCACGAAGACCAACTTTTTAATACACGACTCTATTTAGGTTTAAAACCTAACGACCCCTATTAAGAGACCATCTATCCTGACAGATCATTTTTACGTTAGCATAAGATACGGTCTCTCAAAAGTGGTTACACCGTATTCTAATAAAGCGAGATAAACCTATATTGTGAGAAATGGAAATGCTTTATCACGATGTCAGTGGCAAATAGAACTCGTATACATTAATGAAATAAGAAAGAGTACATATTTATTTTCAACCGGTATTGAAGTGTGTAATAAAACTCATCCTCGCTCTAGCCATCAATGTGGCACTGTGTACTATTGACTTTAGGTTCCCGGTTACACACATTTACTCTAGTCGAAACACTTAGGCCTTTCCGACAATGCTCGGGAATATAGGCAAACACTTCAGAAATACTAGAGTATCCCCCATTGCATATGCACACCTTGTTTAAAAATCTTCTGTACACATTACACACCTTCAATACGCTCCTTACAGGTGACTCGACTGAAATAACTTATTTTTGACCGAAATATTCCTAACTGCTTTGTTGTGGGGTTGGGGGGGGGGTTGTTGGGTTGTCTGTTTGGGGGTTGAGTTTTTTTCTTTTTTTGTAGATCATACATGAGTACTCACAGTGATGGGTTACCTATTTAGCATACTAAGCACGTGCTTAGGGCACCAGCCCAACAGGGGCACCAGAAAAAAATCAAAATGAAATTAATTGTTGATGATAAAATTGAATGAATTATATATGACCATTTCGATCTGCATGTACGAGTATTTTTTTTTTGGAATGTTGGCAACACTGGTATTTTTCCCACCTTTTTAGCTTTTAATATTGTTTTCTTTTAGTTTCAGATTTTGCAGGAGATGGGGGCACCATAATATTTTCAGTGTTTAGGACCCTGGAAGGCCTTAATTCGGCACTGAGTACTCGTTTCATGTACTCCTATGATTAAGTGTATTTGTCAAGAGTACTTATTTCTTGTACTCCTAATATATAGTGGATCTGATACGAGTACTCATTTCATGTACTTCTAGCATATAGTGGATCTAGTACTAATTTTATGTGCTCCAAGCATATAGTGGATCTTACACGATTACCCATTTCATGTACTCCTAACATATAGTGGATCTTACACGAGTACCCATTTCATGTACTTCTGACATAAGGTGGATCCCACACGATTACTCATTTCATGTACTCCTAGCATATAGTGGATCTTACACGAGTACTCAGTTCATGTACTCCTAGCATATAGCTGATCTTACACATTTACTCATTTCATGTACTCCTAGCATATAGTGGATCCTACACGAGTACTCATTTTCAATGATGGTAATGAACAACTATTTTATATCTTTAGCAAATCTTGGCTAACCTTAGCGAGGAAATAATGGAATTATTCAAGCCATTTCATAAATTTCATTTGAAACTGGCACAAGAACGTCAGATTCTGTCTCTCACATAACGAAAAAGATTTTATTTCCCTTGGTCGTTACACTTTGCCTTGCATGACTTCATTACGTTATGTCTGTAAATGTTAGAAAAATGCTGACATAGTTATGTACATCTAGATAGTACTATAGTCATATGACAAAACTCATTTCTTCCATCAATATTTATAAAATAGTAAAAAATTCAACTACAAAGCATATAGATTCCCCAGCGTTTCACAACGATCAAATTTACTTGTATAGGTTATATGCAAAACATAAAAAACGGACAACAGATAACGGTATACTTCCTTTTGGAACTGTTTTTATTTTTAGCTGCCTAGAATAGCCTATTACTTGCGATACCTTCCTTCTTTTTGTTGTCACTGCCCAGACGTAATATTACATAATGATCCGTCAGATATTGCTTCCTGTTACTTACTGAATGATTTCATGTGTGTATATAAATACGAATAAATAGCATTATCATACAGGTTAGAAATTTATATTCGTACTCTATGGAGATTCGAACAAAAGTAAACGGTACCCATCGCCTTGCCTGTAAGCACCGACTCTTATACCATTGCGACCCTGGAGACATCACCAAAAATGAGGTTATGGAGTCGGGGGTATAGGTATCCGTGCATAGCAGATACAACGAAATGTCGACCTAATGATCAATTATCATCTGTACACAGTCATTCCCGATTCCTAAAGCGATGGGTGCCGTTTACCCGCAGACCCGGGTTAGAATCTCCGTAGAGTACCAATTAAAATATTCTAACCTTCATTTTATGATATTTATTCGAATTGATAAAACTTCTGTTAGTATTATCAAGCATTTTCCTGCAGTATACAGGGTTAGCACTTTCCGTTCTTCCGTTCTCTTTTTGTATAGGTCGACTTGCGAGTGTGTCTGCCACGCACGTGTGTATATACTACCGACTTTGTAACATCACATTTTGGTGATGTGTGCTTAGTCGTGATGGTATATGGACTGGTGCGTGCATGCCGTTTATTAAATTAAATTTGTCAGTTGTTCCACATTATAAATCATACAAATGAGATATGAAGTACCCTGAGGATGATTATGAATCAACTGATAACGACATTCTTCTCAAAAGAGACCACCCAAGACCAAATGGATGGATTTACCTTTTAAATACCGGGAATTAACAATTTTGTGTTTACACAAGTGCAATAATGCCTTCAACACTTAATGGGATGGATGTGTTTTTGCCGAATATTTACCATTTTGCAAAGAACTTTAATCACAGAGTGGTTTGGATACATTGATAATAACTTAAAATGAGATTTGAATTGTTGAACCAGATATATTTGGATTAACGGCATGTTGTTTTTTTTTTAAATCTGGACAAGGGATATTTTTTTGATGATCATGTACATGCAATTTTGTTTCAGTTCAGCTGACATACAGGGCAGAAAAGAACCTCAAAGCTTCTCATAACATCAATTAGAGACGCAAAGTTGATATCATTAATTTGCAAATGTACTCAAAACATCGCCTAGAGACGCAAAGTTGATATCATCAATTTGTTATCGTACTCAAAACATCGCCTTGAGACAGAAGTTGATATCATCAGCTTATAAATGGACTCGTAAGCAACATGATTAAGCTGCACAGACAAATAGTTTAACCGACTAAACATTGTCATCTGTCACACACACACACACTACGGGCGGCATTTCTGTCTGATTTGTGGCTGTTTGAATCACTTGCTACCTGGTTAGTGTGCCTTCATCTACAAGATTAGTATGGTGTGAAATTTTCTTATGCTCTTTTGTGCATTATCGTACAGTGTTTATTGCCAGTAGTGTCAGCTGAAGAAATCCCATTTCAAACGACTAAGTGGTTGTAAATCTCGGAAATAAAACCTTTTGCTGTTAGGGAATAACAACATATATAAGATGTCCATTCAAGATGAGTCACTTTTGATTTCCCACTGATACTATAGTTTTACACGAATGTGTATCAAGTAAGATGAGCGTCTTGGGTAAATATGTTTGTTTACTGCCGACTTTATTCCAGATTTACTGACAGGTTTATTTGTTTTCGACTGCAAGAAAGATTGAAAAGTATCTCGGCATATCACTTAATGACCTGATATCTAAGAAAAGTATCTCGGCATATCACTAATTCTTTGTGATATCGAAGAAAATCAGAAAACAGTATGGACAAAATATAAAACTCAGCGGAAGGTCAGGGTTAAAATTTGTAACCATGGCTTGTCTATTGTACAAGGTTATTCAGGGCGAGATGAAATGAAATAAGCTGTCATTCTATAGTTTCGTATTTTGCATAGGGTTACATTTTTAAAGATAAGGAAGTTCCCAGGTTTTCATCACTGTTTATAACGACTAATTTAAAAAGATCTTGTATATCTTAGGTATTGTTAAAAGTACTTTTCATTCCCTTCAGTTTGGTGTATGACTGAGGTGTGTAAGTTGGGTTATAGATTATACAGTTTGACCTTAGTTCAGATGTGCACCTTTAAAACACTGCTTGCTCCGCTTGGTCATTTTCACTTCATGGACTTCAGAGATGAATTGTAGAAAGAACCCCCCCCCCACCTCCACCCCCCCCCCAAAAAAACAGCCGATGAACTCTTTTACTTTTTGTCAGGGCCGAATTTAGGCATAAGCTAAACAAACTACAGCTTAGGGTCTCACAGTCTGAAGGGGCCTCTCAAAATTTCAGAATTTTTTTACAGCCTTATTCTCTGTTAACACTTACCAAATAAGGCCTCAACAGCACTCCCATAGCTTAGGATCTCACCATGTCTAAATCCGGCATTGCTTTTTTTACATATTGTAATTTATTCTTTGCACTTTCAGAAGCTGGTTTTGTCAGGTCTGGCAAAATTCGTTTTTCCTATTTTCATAACTGCTAAAGATGGTGTACTTTAGGCTAATTCAGGCTAATTTTTCGAGCACATGTGAACAGCCATTTGGATTAGATATGAGCCTTAGATTATGTACAATTTCCTGAAGTGCATATTTTCAAAACATTTCGGTCAAAATACATGAAAGTAACATAGAAGTATGCCAACCTTCTCTTCATTGTGCATGTTGCAAATGAAAACAACTCCATCTTACACCTGGTACTATCTCAGAAGTTCATAAAATCTGTAGAGCACACTCCTAAGATGTTTAATGGAATTGTTTTTGGCAATGGTGTTGATAGATGAAAACTCACTTTTCTTAGTCTTAGCGACCCTAAAATGCCGAGTGCTCGCTAAAACCGGAGCGGACAATAAATCTTATGACTATTTTTGTATCCAACTTAAAACTGCAGTTAGCAAAAAGTAATGGATGAGATCGATTCAAACCGATTTTGGTTAGTTTTATACTACTATACTAATTTTTTTGGTGAAAATCAGGCGATAGATTGGAGGAATGCAACTAACATTATCGCAGTTATGATGAGTCTAAGTTGGTTTCGAGTAGAATAGTCTTGCAACTGGAAGACAGGCCATTTTGTACCTTTCATTTTCTTGATACATAAGAATGGACTCTACAAGGTTAAGCAGAAACTCTGGGATCGACGTATTGACAGACAATTAGAGTGTGTATAGAATGGCGCAAGTTTAACAAGTATATACTACCTTGCAAAAATAGTTTCGTTCCTTATTTCCGAACTTCTTCATCTCATTTTCAACCGAACCATACGTGTCTCATAAAACTGACGATGTTCTTCAAAGTATTCAGTGTAGTAAAGTTTTTAATATGTACCCAATGCCAAAACCAATGGAAATAGTTTAACCGTTTCTTTCTCATAATTTCACTTCGTGAATTACCAAAAATAGTTCATTAGTAATTATCCGTCACGGCCATCAAACTAAGCACCGTGTTCTGTTCGGGATTTGTTTGAAATGTAGGAGGGGCTCATGTAACCACGTGTCTGTTTTAGTGGCTCAGTATTATCTTATGACGTCACGACGTGAGCGCTTTTGACATTCGGTTTTTCATTATGACGATGTTTTGTTTTATTTATGGTTTTTACAATTGCGTTTAGTGTTGTGCATTGTTTCGCTCAACGTGGACAACTCGACGCGACTATTTGCTTTCCTTACGAAAAAGTATAAGTGCTAGTTCGTATTAATCCTGATGTAGAAAAAGATTCAACACATGTTAGCATAGTAGTTATGATTACATAATTCACTAGGTTTAAAGATCACAAAATTCATTTGTTTATTATGTGATCGTTGGCAACGTGCATGCAACTCAAAAACATTATTCCTTAGACCTTTCTGTTAAAGTCTTCGAAAAAAGCGAACAACCAGTCTTGAGACTTCATAGCACATGCGCCATCTAGAGACAGACATAAGTAATGGGAGAGTTCCATTATTTGCTTAATCGGAATGCAAACAGTCCTCTACATAATGTCGTAGATTAATATCTAATAACCTAAGATGAACCAACCAATGAGATTCCAAGCTAATTGACTAAAATCATTCTAAAACCAACAACGGAAGAGATTAGTTTCAAAGATGCAATTCAATTCCAATAATGTACAAAGGTAGATGTATTCACCACAAACCATCAATATTTGTATAACTTTAAAAACATATTTAGTTTACCGTCTTTTAGGTCATCATGGTAATCCATTTTTGAAGACAATACATTTTAGAGAAAATAAATAAAAATAAAACCAAAAATGAGCATTTATTTTCTAGGTCACAATCAGAGTGTTTTTTTATCATGAAAAGTCACACGTAAAATTCACCTGCAAAACACACCCACACTTTAAAGATGATGAAAACTCGAGAAAACCCTTTCTAAGCCCTTTTGATGACTGACCCGGGTCAGCTTAATAGCGTGATGGCAGTTTTAGAGAACAATAATTAAAGAATAATTTGAAGTTATTTTAATTATAACTCAAACATGCTAAGATATATTGCTGTACATGGAACAAAAATCAATAAATGTCAGATATACACAGTCACGTTTGTTTAGTTACGTGATCATCTGGCGTGTTCGTTGGGCCTCAGTTTTTTTTTTTTACCTGTCAGGTGTACATTGCCTGGAGGATAGTGTATTTAATTTATCGGCCATTGGCTCTAAATTATGTTGATACTTTGGATGACACACTCTAGAAAGGTGAGCCATTAATCCCATTTCATACCACACACTGCTGTGTTGTGCTAAGTCTCTCTCTCTCTCTCTCTCTCTCTCTCTCTCTCTCTAAAATATTTTACTTGCATGTATATGCTGTGATACAAAATATGCGTTGTAAGTGTATCCCAAACCATGTATATATTTATCCTATGATTTTATGGCATTTAGCTTTGGAAACTAAAATATGTTTCTGCATACTGAGACGCAGTTTATATTAGAAAATCATGGTTGGGTTTTCACACGAGTTTTTGGTCAGTAAATGAGTACTGTTACACAGGATTTGCGTGCGAGTCTTTCCTCGGTAAATGAGTACTGTTACACAGGATTAGCTTGCGAGTCTTTCGCCAGTAAATACTGTTACACGGGATTTGCGTGCGAGTCTTTCGTCAGTAAATGAGTACTGTTACGTATCTCAAATACAAAATCATGATATTACTTACAAACGAGTTCTCTTCGCAGTTTGTCTTTACTGTTACCTACTTACATAACACAATCAACATATGATTTTCAAATACATTTTTCGTCACTGTTATTTCATTTTGTTTTTGCTTTAAGAAATGGAACGTCTTTTTACTCAGTTTGATTATTTTGTCGGGCTACTAGATACCTTCTTGCAAGAGAAGAATTTGCAATCTGATTATCCAACGACAGTTCTTGTAAGCGAATTCAAAATATTAAAGACATTTGCAAAGAACACTACAGTGATCGGACAAAACTGCAAAACAAGCATCTGACCTTCTTTATATTTTGCGAAGTTTTGTAATTCTTGAGGCTTGGTGGTCACCATATTTCATACGTCTATTTGAAAATGAGTTATCTAGTCACACAATGAGACTAAAATAAGTTGTCTAGTCACATACGTAGACTAATATGAGTTATCTAGTCACACTTAGACTAATATGAGTTATCTAGTCACACAATCAGACTAATATTAGTTATCTAGTCACACATTCAGACTTATGTTAGTTATCTAGTCACACACTTAGACGATTAAGAGTTATCTAGTCACACAGATTAAAATGAGTTATCTAGTCATACACTTAGACTAATATGAGTTATCTAGTCAAACAATCAGACTAAAATTGAGTTATCTAGTCACACACGTAGACTATTATGAATTATGTAGTCACACAGTCAGACTAAAATGAGTTATCTAGTCACACACTTATACTAATATGAGTGATCTAGTCACACAATAAGACTAAAATGAGTTATCTAGTCACACACTTAGACTAATATGAGTGATCTAGACACATAATTAGACTATTATGCGTTATCTAGTATCAGATTCAGACTAATATTAGTTATCTAGTCACACAATCATACTAATATGAGTTATCTGGTCACAAAATCAGACTAATATGAGTTATCTAGTCACAAATTCTTATTTTATAACGAATGAATATAGCTTATTATATACAAATTTATTTAACATTGCGGGGTCGGTCTGGGCTTCTTAACTGCCAAAAAGCATACATATATTTGACCACGCTATTCTATTGTTAGGACTCTATGGTCTTAAACTAAGTAAAAGAAAAGAGCGAAAACTAACAAATTTTTCAAATGTCAACAAATAATTTTATTTCTCTACAATACAAAGTGAAAATTTTAAAATAACTAACAGCATTGTGAATTAAATCCCAAATAGTCCTAAAATTTATATCACAAGTCGAAAAGTATCGATTATTCCAAAAGAGTTCCATTGGTGTTCCAAATGAAGTCCAGTCTATTGTGCTGATGTGCCAATAGCCTTAAATAGTGTTGATATGCTAACAGTCTTTATGTATCACAAAAATATAATAAAAATTTCTTTAAATGAGTTCACAGTAATTCCAAAAGATTTTTGTTCCTAAAAAATCTATGAGCGCCTTGTAATTCCATTGAATAACTGAAATAAATAAATCATCTCAAACAAAATTGAATACAGCTAAACGACTTTCCCCATTACATATGTTTAAGATAGGAATAATTAATTTTGTTACTCACTGCCTGATATTAAAAGAAAGTAAGGCCTAATTTAAAAACTAGCATGAGGGTCAAATGTTCTTTCCCAGAATATTCCAACTTCTCAACAAAGTCATGTTCTTTAACATGCAATCAAAAATCATTTGGGCCAGAATTTCCTAGGGGGAAATCAATGGCCTGAAATGAGATCCCATCAAAATCGTCAATAAAATTTCTCTGCAACTTCCAGGATCAAAGGGCCATAAAAACATTTTTACTCCAATTAAAAGTACAACCCACTATCCTGAAGCTATGTATTGTATTTACAAAATAACCATTTACATTCTAGAACCGTGAATCAAAACTGAAACACATGATATAGGTATACATAACACTATATCTGGCTGAAGGTCCTTGAAAATAAACAAAACTTCATCAGAATCTTAAACATTTAGTCTATTAAAGTCTCTAGATGAAAGTTCAACTTCAGCTGACTCAAACATTTTTATTTATGCAGCTTGACACAAGAAATAATTTTTTTTTTTTTTTTTTTGCGTCTTACGTTGTAATTGGACAAACAAATGACAATATTTTTCCCCGTGGTATTGTTGAATCGTGCAGTTTCGATTTCAGGTGATGGTAACTTAGTAGAGTACATTCGGACCGTCTCTGATATTTCTGCGAAATAAAAATAAACCTCCGTTAAAAATATGTAGTAAGTTGCAGAAACGTCATTCATTTTGTTCGCTGTAAATTTCTTAGCCAAACAAGAAACTGCAATCTACTCTGACCAACTCGGTCATTCCTACAATTGAACTGACCTTAAAATCGTCCGATGAATTTCGCTCAGTCTCTGTTATGTAAATAGATGGTGGTCCTACTGGCAATTATCAGCATACATTCCAGGTAGGATTGATCGAGAAGTTGCGAATGAGCATGTTTGTTTGTTTTGTTGTTTGTTTGTTTTTTTTTGTTGTTGTTTCTTGGCTGTTGCTTTTTGGTTTTTTGGGGGTGGGGTGGGGGTGGGGGTGTAATATTATTTCTATTATTTTCATAAGGAACTGACCTGAAATTATTTTACTTGTTTAAGCTAAAGTTCTCCATTTATTTGACTTATCTCTACTTAGATAAGATCCTTTATTCGCAATGAAGATTTATTAAAGGAATGAATCAAAACACGTAGTTTGTGGGTAGGGGGTTTACTTATATTACTAGACGACGCGTGTTGTAGATCAACATCTAGGTCAATAGATATGATAAATGAGATACTATTTTTGTCAGACCTTTCCCACAGTGCGTTGTCGTGGATTTGCTGATAATTTCCAACCGAAATATTCTGTTTTGATTACAGCAAACTGCAAAGGTTATAAATTATCAGTAGTGTTTATTATCGTTTGCAGGCGTTTTCATGCAGGATCACCATGTACATATTGAGTTTTAATGAAATATCAACGTATCAGAGAATGTTTAACCCAAAGTGCCGTGAAGAACTCCCACTTTCGAGATCTACACGGCCGACAGTTGCTCTCAATTAGTCTCTATTAACCATTTCATCTCAGAGAAGTTTAAGTTCAAAGGCTTTTGTTTGTAAATATTTATCTACAATAGCACAGTACCATATATGTGTACAAACTTGACGACAGAGCAATGAGTCAAAATATTTTATTGGCTCTATCCACAGAATATAGAAGTAAACAATCATAAAAGAA
This sequence comes from Megalonaias nervosa, assembly GCA_016617855.1. Classification (NCBI taxonomy): domain Eukaryota; kingdom Metazoa; phylum Mollusca; class Bivalvia; order Unionida; family Unionidae; genus Megalonaias; species Megalonaias nervosa. The sequence continues at coordinate 65,390 of JAECUM010004119.1, read as the reverse complement.
TTAGACATGCATATACTATATCTTTATTCGTTTACACGTTTTGGATTATCGTGCATTATTTGAAAAGAAAAGAATACATTTTAAATAATCTAATTGTGGTGGTGTACGTAGGTACCCATCATTTCTAAGATCGTGAGATCACTGGCGGAGAGATGGTTCTAAGGGCCTGGGGGCAATGATCTTTGGTGGCTCTCCTACTTTGCTACAGCAAAGAGTTTTGTCAGATGCACTGTAATGTGGCGAATTTTGAAGACTTATTGAAACTTAATGTGAAGAAATTGTACATTGAAGTTAGCTTAGTCAAGCCAAAAGGTCTTGAGAAGTTCACTGATATTTTCTTATTTCATCTCTGAAACTTAAAAGGATCTACGTTAAGCTTCAGTAGAATTTGACCGAGTCATCGCAACGGTATAGTGACACAGCGTACATAGAGCTACAACCGTATCAGTCGGGAGAGGACTTTATGTCAAATAATTGATCTTCAAAGGAAAGCTAATTGCAGCATATTTTAGGCTGTTCAAATCTGATGAAAGACGTGATTATTTGGGCAGAATTTTGGAAACAGTTACTTCCGATTGGTCAGTAAAGAATTAAGGCGTACACTTTGGGAAACTAGAATTTACGGTACCGACTTGCTTAGAATTCTTCAGTTCGACTCTTGCCTTGTGAGAAGACTAAAGGTCTAACTCCATGGGAACAATAGAATTGTGTTTCCCTCGTTAACTAAGAAAGGTCAGATAGCTGTCTTGGAAAAAAACGACAGGCTATATAGATTTGACACACGATTGTGTGGGGAGAAAGAACAGCATTAAGGAAACGGCTTTATACTCCGAGAAGGAAGGAAGGAAAAAGGACAGAGAAGGAAAGGGAAAACTCGATGAGTCAAGGGGAAATCCGCATCTAAGAGAGGTCGGAATAAATAGGGGTCAGAAGGAGGACCAAAAAGCGCACGCATTAGCCGTGGAAACAAGACGAGAGGAGACAGACGCCAGGTGATGCTGTAAAGCGTAGAATTTAACTCAGAATTCACCACTCGTAATATGATGTAAATTGAACACTGCGACTAAATTCTATCAATGTAAAACTGTTGGATTGAAAGAGAAATTTGGTCATGTATTAATTGAAAGTGAAATTTTGGTTATGTACTAATTGATTAAATTTATTTTTATTTATTGGAAAAGGGGGCTCGTAGTTGTTATTACTTTCAATAACCTTGCTCAGCTATCTGTTAACGTTCCATCTGTCCGTCCACGCTGGGCAATAACACCGTGGGAGGTCATTCCCTAGTTAACAATCGCCAAGTCAATTAATGAGGCTTTAATATTTAAAGTCCCCCGTTATATGCACACATTCCCCCCTCCCATAAGATTTATGAAGAATTGCCCTCGATACACTAAGGCGAAGGCGAAATACTATAAAAATTTCAGCTGCAAAGAAAAAAAAAGCAAAAGCTCCCGACGTCTAGGGGCAGTGCGCGCATTAATTGAGAAAGAGAGAGAGAGGGGTGGGAGCTATCATATGTCTTGCTCATACTGTCCTTTCTTCACATCATCATTCAGGTTGACTTGTCACTACATTTACATCAGGAACCAACATCACAGCTCCTTACGAATCCTTTCCTGTACTGAAGAGAATGTACTTTACAAAAATTTAAGGCTCACAGACAGTAAATAAGGTATACATGGTCGGTGGTCAGATGTCCCCAAACAGGTAAAAACACTTCCTTTAATATTACCTACACTGTATTGTCACTGCATTATATTGATTCAAAGTTTATCTCTACGCCCAAATTCATGAAATAACGTTATAGTATAGAACTTTTCATCGATATCGAAGATATCTTATCTTTCATGTTAAGTGTGGTTATTGCATGTTAAATGTTTTATTAATTCGAGTTTTCCTTATGACGAAGCTGTAAATGTGTCAAAAACAGGAAAAACAACCATGTCTGATTTTTATGGTTGTCTGCCGTACAATACTTTTGGACTAAAAATGAAAACAGAAGACGACACGAAACTTCAACGTGTAAAACTAAATGGTTTTTGTGACTGGTTGTTATGAGACTCGTATATATTCTCAAATATTACCAGGTAAAGACATAAACTCGTATATATTCTCAAATATTACCAGGTAAACACATAGACTCGTATATATTTTCAAATATAACCAGATAAACACATAGACTCGTATATATTCTTAAATATCCCCAGGTAAACAGAGAGATGCATTCTTTGTTGGAGTGAAAGTTTCCATACAAATTTATCCAGACATTAATATCAGACATATGGTTGTTGTGCTGTCATGTTTTACTTTTGCTAACTTTTTATCATTGTAGTTTGTGTGGTTAATAGAAGCATAGAAGGTAAAAGAAGGTTTAGTGACATATCTCTCTCTCTCTCTCTCTCTCTCTCTCTCTCTCTCTCTCTCTCTATATATATATATATATATATATATATATATATATATATATATATATATATATATATAACACATTCTGTGGAGAACATCCTTAATATTACATTGTTTTGAATTGGCAAGGATAAAATTAATTTCGATTTCTCGTTAATATTATGTTTATTAGTAATATTAAATGAACTTTCATTAACTGACTCTACAACTGGTTCTTAAACGACATCAAAGCCATGGTCTAGAGGACAGATTAGCAAATGATCCAAACTTCAAAGAGGTTACTGGTTGCATGTATACTTCATTCTTTCATTATTGCAGTATTCAAAATACTTTCACTCGGAGACAGACGTACAAATATACTTTAAATAGAAAAATATGTGACTGGTATCTATGAACATAAGATCATTTTACATTGGGAAATCCCGATTTCCCATACCTAAACTTCCAAATTTTCCAAACCGCTATTTATTGAATCAAATGTTAATCAAGAAAATCCAAGAGAATTGCATCCGATTCATTTTTATCTCCAGGATATATTGATATGACAATATCCTTGGCGGTACGTACAATAATAACTCGATGAACACGAGTCCTGCCTCTGTTTGTATGCAGCATTATTAGTTATTTATCGTGATAAATTCATACAGTGGTCCTTTATTCTCTTTTTAGTAAAACTGGGGTCAGGCCACGTATTCTCATCTTAACAAAACCTGGGCCATGTCACTTATTCTCCTGTTGGTAAAACTTGGGCCATTCCACATTTCTCTTCTTGCTAAAACTGTCGTCAGTCCACTTATCCTATTCTTAGTAAAACTGGGTCAAGGCCGCTAACTCTTTAAAATTTAATGAGCACAAAACACTGGAGTAAAAAGTCCGAAAATTTGTATGTTCTGTAATTTTAATTAAAATGCTGTAAGCCTCATGAATATATTGTGATCTTATCATCATCATCATCATCATCATCATCATCATCATCATCAATCCCTTAACCCAAGAGGTCGTCGGGGCACCACAGTTGACTTTATAACCAATTCTCTCCATCTTTCCCTGTTCTCGACTTCCCTTTGGGAATCTCCAAATCCCATGCCTGTCCACTCCTTATTGTTGTCTTCCCACCTCTTTTTCTGTCTGCCTTTTCTGCACCCTCACACTGTGCCTTCCAAGATTGTTTTGGCCAATACAGGTGATCTTGAGACATTACCGTACCACTTCAGTTGGCGCTTTTTTTTACAGTGGTCAAGAGGTCTTCATAGGATCCGATGGCTCGTTGGATCCTGTTGTGGACTTCTTCGCTGGTTACATAGTCAATGTATGAGATGCCCAAGGTCTTGCGATAGCACCTCATTTCGAAGGTTTGAATCCTTCTTTGTAGATCTGATGTGAGCATCCATGTTTCACAAGCATACAGAAAGATGGATATAACAATTGAGCGCATCAGCCTTATTTTGGAACCAAAAGCATCGTTGGTATCTTTCCATATTGGTCTCCACATTGTTATTGCTGCTGTTGTCTGGGCAATCCTGCAAAGTAGTTCTGGTTTGGAGCCCTCATCTGTGATAATTGATTCCAAGTACTTGAAGCTTGTGACTCTTTCCAGCTTCTGTCCACTGACCTTATTTCCGCACTGATGCCATTGGTGTTGTTTGTCATCAGTTTGTTTTTTTCGGCGCTAATCTCCATACCGTATGCTGTAGAGGTTGTGTTAAGGTGCTCGACCAAGTCAGCCAGTTTCTTTTTCATCTCCTGCTAAACCATCAATATTATCTGCGAAGCGAAGGTTGGTGATTGTTCTTCCTCTGATGCTGACAGTACCCTTGTGGTCATGCCTTGCATCCTCCATGATCCTTTCCAGGAAAATGTTGAAGAGTGTAGGTGCCAGTATGCATCCCTGTCGGACTACAACCGCTGTTCGAAACCAATCTCCTCTGCTGCCATTGATGAGGACAGCACTGGTGGCGTTTTCATAAAGGTGCTCAACAACCTGCACTAGGTCTGAGCTGATGTTGTACTTCCTCATAGTTGCCCATAAGGCTGCATGCCATACCCTATCAAAGGCCTTTTTGAAATCTATAAAGACGTGGTATAGATTCTGGTGATGCTGAAGGTATTTCTCGTAAAGGAGTCTGAGACTGAAGATTTGTTCTGTGGTGCTCCTTCCTGCTTGGAAGCCTGCTTGCTATTCATTTTCTCTGCTTGAGGCTTTAGTCTGTTGAGAATTATCTTCAGCATGACGTTCTGTAATTTTAATTAAAATGCTGTAAATCTCATGAATATATCGTGATCTTAACGTAACTTTAATAAAAAGATTGACATTGACAGGACTCCCATGACTAATGATGATTGCATAGACTGGTTTGATGGTTTTCAGCTTAAAGAGATTTAAGAATGTGTAGACGGGCAGCAAACAACTCTAAGTTGATGTAGATTTTCCACTCTCGGCCCACCATTTGTGACTTTATACGAGCAAGCTTCTTTGTTATAGACTGTCACGGAACCTCTAGATCAAACTCAGGGTCTGTATTGATGGATCTTAAGGCCTGGTGTTACAATATTTATGTAACTGTTATCACTGACATAATGCAACGATGATAACACTAGCCACGATCATACAAATAATTTTCAAATCTATTTAACCTTTACATATTTGTATTAATGATGCTGTCGGATATGTTTCGATCCATCTCCCCGACAACATCATAGTTAACGGATAAAAACAAAACTAACCAAACCCTTAAATGCATTACGTGATCGTTATCAGGGTGAATTCAACTTTAAATGATTTTATCGTTCTATATAAAACTTATCCGCTGTTATCATTTTACTACAAACTCCATGTACAAACGTAGCATGTGAGAGTGCAGTCACGAATCTTAGGTTGGCGCGACTTAGAGTCTAAACATGGATGTATATAGAGAGGTCAGTGAACGACTGCAATAAACATGGATGTAGAAAGCTAGGTAAATGGTATTTAAACATGGATTTGAAAAGCTAGGTAAATGGTAACCTTTATAACTGAATGTGAAAGCGAGGTAAATGATCACCTGTACACATGGACAGGACCGGATTCTTGTAGGCCCTAGGTACTTTTTTAATACAACGATTGACAGTGACATGACTCTGACTTCTTGTGTATATACTTTTCAGTGCCTATGGCTATTGGATAATACGGCCCTGTACATGGATGTAAAAAGCAAGGAGAGTGATTCCCAGTAATAAACAGGATGTAAGGGCGAAGTTAATGATCACCTGCAATAAATATGTACTCTTGCCACAAATATATCTCTTTACAATTGTTACTACTGTCTATGACAATTTTATTTGTATCCTCTTCTTTAAATTACTAATTTATTGTTTCGTGCGTTGTGAATATGAAGAGATTTTAGGCTATAGCCCAGGTGTGGATATGATGCGATTGTAGACAATAATCTAGGTGTGAGGATGATGAGATTTTAGACGATAATCCAGGTGTGAATATGATGTAACGTTAGACGATAATCCCGGTGTTAATACCAGACTATAATCCAGCTGGAAATATGTCAGGGGGTGAGATGTGTGGTCCCCACTCCACTTGGTGCTTTGATTATCGTTTTCTAGAGACCATCGACCATATTGTTATTGCCCAGATCGAGTAAACAATAAGATAAAATATGAAATTAATTGATGGGAAAAGAGAGATCTGAGCAGGGATAAAGAATAGAACAACACGAGACCCCGTATGTAAAATCTAACAATTTAATCAATTACATAAACAAAAATGAAACTGAACATGACATTTGAATGATTCACTTTCTCTTAGAAAGAGAGTTACAAAATTTATGCGAAATACTATTAGTCGGTCTGTTATGCCGATAAAGCAGAATAATAGAATCGAGTAAATGATCTAACGCAAATTGCCGGCATGTCAGCATCACCCGGTTGCTTCCGGTCCTTTCCAACTTACTGTTGGTGACAGGTCAGCTTTGCCGAATTTCTTTTCCTTTACTCTCTCTCTCTCTCTCTCTCTCTCTCTCTCTCTCTCTCTCTCTCTCTCTCTCTCTCTCTCAACCGCTCCGGTGGCCTAGTGGTTAGAGTGTCCGCCTCGGATGCGGGAGGTCGCGGGTTCGAACCCCGACCGAGTCATACCAAAGATTTTAAAAAATGGTACTAACAGCTGCCTCGTTTGGTGCTCAGCATTAAGAGGTTAGTGTTAGGACTTATCGGCCTGGTGTCAGGATAATGTGACTGGGTGGGACATCATGCCACATGTCTGCGGCATAATGTCCCAGTGTTAGACATCACTATAAACTGTCACATTGCAGACATCGTAGCGATATGACTGAAAAATTGTTAAAGCTACGTTAAAAATCTAAATCTCTCTCTCTCTCTCTCTCTCTCTCTCTCTCTCTCTCTCTCTCTCTCTCTCTCTCTCTCTCTCTCTCTCTCCAGACTCTTCCAGTCAACAACCGTAACTTGGCCGTAGTCTACTCTCATTTCCCCTGTGCGGTACGGGTAAGGAGCTATCAAATAAAATATAATACACAACCTAACTATTTGTCAGTTTTTTTCCTTCTGGGATAGAACATGTTCCCACTCCTTTTACGTCAGATATCAACAGAACTAAGGCTAATATGGGTTAGTTCGCAACCTAATACTGATACACACTACTTTGTTATCATAAAATTAAGGTCTTTTTCCCTCAGCTGCTAGCCGCATTCCTAACTGGAACCATGATATAACTAGACCTCTTAGATAGCTATTAAAATTCAATGAAAAAAAAAATTCATGGATCAGATATGATTCCAATTATATGTTATTAATTGACTTGTAATAGTGTTTTACCATACCTAAACTCTCCATTTTAATAGAATATTTGAAACTGGTAATTTCCCAGTGAGTGGGCTAAAGGTACAGTTACAAAATTGAAACTGCACTTCTTCAATATCCTTCGAGTATTCAAATCTCCAAATTTCAGCTCCATAACATAATATTGGTTTAATCACTGAGTCAAATATTTTAAACACATCTTTGATATGAAATTGCCGGACTGCTTTTGAAAATAAAATATTCGTGTGACAGACTTATATATATATAAGATTGGGCGAGGTATCTTGTGATGGTTAACCTCTCTTGTTTGGAAGCATAATTGAATTTTAATTTGAGCCCGCTTGGATGTATATCTAATAACGACTCTATGGTCTTAAAATAAGTAATAGTGAGAACCATCAAGTTTTGTAATATTCAGCATATCATTTATTTCCCTAGATTATAAAGCGAGAAACATAAAAAAGACTTACCGTATTGCGAATTAATTCCAGAATATTCCTATACTTTCGAACACATGTCCTAATGATTAAGTTCTGAACAAACTTTAATGGTATTCTAAAATAAATATAACACTGGAAGTCTTGAGGTGCCTGTGGTGTCCTGTGTCGTAGTGATGTGCCAACAACCTTTTGTTTAATCAAAATTATACAACCCAAGAATATATCATTATTTCTATTTCACTCTAAATCCAAGTCTCGATGACCAAGAATGTTATTTTTGAGCACCTTGTGTTTCCAGAGAAGAATAACGTGAATTAAATAATTTGACTAAATAAATTCCAGCCCCGATGAAATACTGGACACAACAATAATGCAAGTGATTCTGCACATATTTTAAAATACGAATGAATAATTTCTAGATCGCCAAGATTATATAGTTCTCTACTTGTCTTCAAGTCAGATTATGATTTTCTCAATATAAAACCTATTACCTAATAAATAATTTCATTCCGGAAGGTTTCAAATATTAACAAGATAGAATCTTAGTTATAATTAGAAGGTCTATTACTAAACCTATAATTAAAGAACATCGTAAACACAATATCCTGGACTGAGACAAAGATAATAATCTTAACTGTTAACCCATACGTAAAGAGAAAATAATATCTATATATTAGTTGTTTACAGAATTTAAAGAAAAGAAGAAGAACTTGATTGTGGACAAGGTCAAGTCCAAAATAAAGTCATCCATAGCATATAATGAAATAAAAAAAAAACAAAAAAAACAAACAAACAAACAAACAAACAAACAAATATATAAATATGCAAACTCCCTAATGAAAAAGAAAGATTTATGCAATAAAGCTTTCTTGTGTCTATTACTCGAATGTACATCTGATAAAAATTACATAAGATGAAATCTTATGAATGATACAATGTATACATAAAACAATACAATATATCTTTATAAGTAAACCTGCATCTGCTATTATATTATCTTTTCCCTTGACGTGGCTGGCGTCAATATTGCATTCCTGCAACATAAAAAACGCCACCTTAATAATCTTTGATTTTTGGTTTTTATTTTGAGAGTGAAAGTAAGGGGGCTGTGATCACTAAATACAATAATCGGAGAAGGAGCTGAACTTATATACACTTCAAAGTGTTCCAAAGCCAACATCAAAACCAACCATTCCTTTCAGATTATAGAGTTATCTATCTGTTGCTTTTTTAAATTTCTTTAAAACAAATAGCACGCTGGATGATCTTGAATCAATACTGCACCAACCCCAACATCACTTGCATCAGCAAATTTAAATGATTGACTGAAATTTGGAGCTAAAAGAAATGGTCACATTTAAGTATGGCCTTTAAATTATCAAAGCCTCCTGCCATTTTTCAGATGAATTAAACAGAGTTTCTTTGATCAATAAATTTGTCAGGGGTTTTGCAATTATGGAATAATTGGAAGAAAATTTCCGATAATATCCAGCCATATCCAAAAATCTCATCAGTTGCTTTATACTGATAGGCACGCTGAATTCAGAGTGTCCTGGGGTGGTGGATGATGTGAGAGATCTCCCCTACTCCTTATGGTTTTCGGTTATCGTTATCTAGGAGATGATCGACCACAGCGTTATTGCCCGGATCGAGTAAACAATAAAGTAAATATGAAATTAATGGATAGAATAACAGAGATCTGAGCAGAGATGTATGGAACAGAATAACAAGAGGTCCCGAATATGAAACAAAACAATTTAGTCAATTACCTAAACAAAAAATTAAATCGTATATGACATGTGAGTGATTCGCTTTCTCTCAGAAATAGAGTAATCAAAATTGTGAGAAACTCATTTAGCCGTTCTTTACTGAAAGAACAAATTTAATCATATCATCGAGTGACAGATCGAACTCAGGTTGCCTGGCGTGACAGCATCACCTGGTGCTTCCGGTCTTTTCCAAATCACTGCTAGTGTTCGGTCGACTTTCTCACTCTCTCTCTCTCTCTCTCTCTCTCTCTCTCTCTCTCTCTCTCTCCTCTTTAGGTCATCAACCCCTTGCTTGCAGTTTGCACTATCATTTCTCTGTGCAGTCCATATGGAGCATTTTGTTTGTTCTTCAAATAAATATATAACACCCAGCCTGTTAGGTTTTATTCTTCTCTGGGATCAACAAATATTTAACTCTTTTCGTCAGATATAGTCTATTGAAATTTAACAGAACTAGCTATGGTCATTCGCCACCTGATATTGATACCCGGTCCTAGTAACCGAAATTTATGTTTATCCCAGCGCTCTCGCATTCCATCTGAGACCATGACATAATTAAACTCTTTAGATAAACCACCACACTTCGTTGTGACTCAGTCATTGATTATCCGGTGAAAAAAATTCATAACAATATTACGCAATGAATTAACACACTTTACTCCTTGCACTAACTACGTTACTTTGCTAATTAGATATTCATTGATGTACATTTTCAGACATAGAAAGATAAATCCTCAGCGTAAATAATACAAATCCTTTAAGACAAAAAATTAACTTTCCACTCTTCGTTTTCAGAAGATCTGTGTGAAATCTGTGATACATGATTTCTATTACACATCAATCCTCTAAATCTGAGCTAATTCATATACCGAAATATAATATGACTTTCTTACAAACATGAATCATAAAACATGCACTATTATTTCTGAACTCATGGAAAAATTGAAGTACAATAATTACAGACTTACATGAATGAATATGCTTTGCAGGCAATTGAGACAAACCTTGTTCTTTATTTGAGTTTCGCTCTTACTATGCCACTGAATCTCTCTCTCTCTCTCTCTCTCTCTCTCTCTCTCTCTCTCTCTCTCTCTCTCTCTCTCTCTCTCTCTCTCTCCCTCTCTCTCTCTCTCTCTCGTTTGGCAGAAGCTTGGACTGATTAATTCTTCTAGTGGAACTATTCTAAAACCCTGAATTCTTTCTAAGCCAATCAGGATTACTACTTTACACGCCAAGAACTGTTATCACTCCCATCGAGGTCAGAAAATTCTCCTAAGTCCGCCTTTATTAATATCTATTCTGGAAAATATAATTTTATAGCAACTGTTTCAAATGAACTACAATTTTATAAAATTCACCCCTTGTACAAATCACTTCTAGACATTTCACCGCTTTGACCTCGTGTTAACTTTGCACTCTGGTTTGTTCTTAACTGTTAGCCAAGTGGGTCCTAATTAAATTCAATTCATGCCCCAACCAGAGAGGATTCTATCCCTCGCAGTCAACAATTTATTGCGGGACTACCCAATACATCAGTCTTAATAGGTACGTGTCACGCTCACCGCGTAAGAATGTACTGTGAAATTATCTACAGGACTATTCTACAAAATATTGCTCCATTAAGCAGAGATAGCCTTGACTTTAGCATCTATAGGTTTAATTCGTCTATATCCCAAGGTATGTCCTAGAAATATAACACAAGCAAATCTCACTCTAAGATAAATTAATTGACAAATCTGCATCAGTGAGTCTGTCAAAGAATTTCCGAATTGTCTCTAAGTGATCTTTCCAGGTGTCGTTGCAGACGATATCGTCGGTGTAATCATCACACTTATCTAGACCAGATATAATCATATTCGTTAAACGTTGAAAAGTACAAGGAGAACCTTTCATCCCCAACGGCATTGATTTATATCGATAAAGTCCATCTGGAGTCACGAATGCCAAAAATTCATTTGCCCTTTTCGTCAGTGGAGTTTCCCTACAATCCTTTCAAAAAGTCAAAGTTGGTGACATATTTTGTACTTCCAATTTTATCAATGCAGTCATTGAATTTTGGCAATGGAAATGACTCTATATTGGTCACACTATTCATTTTTCAATAGTCTGTGCATATGCGGAAAGTATTATCTGGTTTCTGTACAAGTCTACATGGTAAACTCCAGTCACTTTTACTCGGTTCTATGAAATCATTCTCGAGCAAATACTGAGTCTCTTTTTTTCAAATACTCCTGCTTGAGACGGTTCATCCTGTACGGATGCTATTTCTCAGACGTGGAATCTATAATTTCAACGTCATGGTAGATTTTATTTATTCACGTAGGAACATCTGGAAACAAGTGCCCATATTCAAGTAATAGCTGTTTCAGTTCATTATTTTCTTGTTGCTGCAGGTGTGAAAGTTTCTGGTCCAGATTATTCATAATTTCTGAATTCTGAAGATTGGTTACACCAAAGTCACTAAAGTCTGAATGCATTTTCATTTTGTGAAACAGGTACAATTTAAATTTACTGCATGATTGACCTGGCTATCGTCATCAACATACTCCTTTAACATATTTATATAGCATAGTTGTTTATGTTTTCGCATCCCAGTAGTATTAACGATATATTTTAAAACACTTACTTTCTTTTCAACTGTGTAAGGACCATAGTCCTTAGCCTGAAAAGGATTTTATGGTACGGCATCTCTTGCCAGAACACTATAACCACGCTAAAAACTAGTTTCCTTTGTATTTTTGTCATATTTTAATTTCAAGTGACAAGTATTTGTCGTTTTTTACCCTGATTAGAATAAGAGAATGAATAGTTAAAAGAGGATCACTGTGATCAATACCTTTTGATTGATCCAAAAACAAGGACCGAAATTAACCTCATCGAAAGCCTGACCAGTACATGTGTCAGCTAAAGGAATACTTTCCTGATCAATATCATTCCCAAGAGCTTTCTTTACCATACCTCTAGTAACTGCACAAGCTGGGTATAAATCATGAATTTCATTATTCAATTGGATTTTCTGATCCAACAAGGTTACAAGCTGACTAACCACAACCTTATATCCAGCTAGGTCATTGCCTAGTAGTCAGTGAATACCCTCGATGGATAAAGACGACACTGTTCTGACTGCCACTAGTCCCGAGACTAAGTCAGATGACAAATTTCCGCAAAGGTGAGAAACTTTAACAAAGCCGCACTCTACTCCTTGAATAAGAACAACTTTATTACAAGAAGACTTCTCAGAGAAAGGCAAAGCACTTGATAATAAAAGACGCTGAGAAGCTCCCGTGTCCCATAAAATTTTAATAGGGATATGATTGGTAAATCACTCATGAGTGATATAGAACGGTTCGACATAAATGGCTCATTATTCTCCAAAAATAAAATCAGACTGGGGTTTGTTTGACCCAACAAATGCATTGGTTTCTATACATGGCCGTGACCTTGACCTCTTAGAAATAAGCTCATTTGGAATAGGTCTGTCTTGGTTCAGTTGCCTATTTTTCAATTTGTAGCAATCAGAAATAACGTGCCCTTTCTTCTTGCAATAAGTGCACGTAGGAAGAGATAAGGATTTCTGATCAATTTTATCAGAAACTTGATTATTAAAGTTGTGCGAGATTGTAATTTGGAAGAACGCGTATTAGATTGAAATTATTTTTACCTGAGGATTGCTGAGTGAAAGACTTACTGACAAAGAAACGTTATGGAATATATCTTCAATTCTTTTGCATCCAATTTAAGGGGAGTAGCTATTGTATTGAACAATAACTTTTAGTTTACCACACATAGTGTAAAAGTAGATGTAAATGGCAACATGATAGTTTTAGATATTTCAAAGCAAAATTACAGATTAAAAACTTATAAACATTTATGGTCCTAGCGTTGACACACCGGATTTCTATAATGAAGTGAGTTAGTATAAAAAGGACTTTAAAAAATCAGCATATAATTATTGGGGTGACTTCAGTCTAGTTATGAATCAAGCTCTTGATACATATAATTCACTAAATAACACTAAGGCAAGAGATGCAGTAATTGATATTTGTGCTGAATATAATCTGAGATCTGGCGAGAAAGAAATAAGGATTCAAAACGATATTCTTGGAGAAAGAATAGCCCCAACAAGCAAGCAAGGTTAGATTTCTTCAGAGTTCAGAAACTCTTTTTACAATGGTAAATGATGAACCAGGTTATTTAACATACCATTCTCTAGTCCAACTAAACCTTTATCTTCGAAAAGCAGAAAAACACAACAGATTTTGGTAATTTAACACACTTTTTAGAAACATTTAGAATACATAGCGCTTGTTAAGGACTCAATTCAAGAGAATCAGAACAAATACATGTCTCCCACAGCAAATTCTAACTTGGAACCAGCTACAGCTTCTGAGATTATATTCTCCATCAATGACCGATCATTTGTAAATGTTTTTGTTAGAAATAGGGGGAAACTATTTCTTATGCTTGGTATAAAAGAGACAACAAGCTCAACAGGAAGATCAAATTACAAACGAGATTACTCTTTTAGAAGAGGAAAATAATATAAAGAATCTAAATTAATTAGAAAGGAAAAAAGAGTCATTTAGTGAAAATTAGTTCCCAAAAGATGGAAGAAGTTAAGTAAGATCTAGAGCAAAATGGACTGTAGGTGGTGAAAGGGTTTCAAAATATTTATGTAATTTGGAAAATAAAAACTATACAAGTAAGATCATGCCAGTTTTAACAGAAACTAAATTATACTACGAAAAACTATATTCTTATCACAATGTAGACCCAGTTGATCTTGAAGCATCACTGAATTTTATATACATCCCTTAAGTGGATAATATACCAGGTAAGTCATGAATGGTCCAATTACACTAACAGAAGCAAAGCCACTTTTAAGCAAGTGCCTAAACATTTAAAGTCCAGGATTGGATCCATTTTCAGTCGAGTTCTTTAAGACGTTTGGAGAGATATTGGTCAGCGATTTGTAAGAGCAATCAATTTTGCCCATAATAAGGGTGAACCATCAGCAACTCCGAAAGAAGGTGTTATTATATGTCTACCTAAAGAGAATAAGCCGAATTGAGAAACTGGAGACCCATTTCCTTACATAATGTATCATATAAACTTGCATCAGCAGGCATTGCAAATAGACTTAAACATATACTGCCATTGATCGTAAGTAAATCAAACAACTTTCTTAAAGGCAGATACATAGGAGAAAATATCCGTCCCCTATGACCTTGTTTTAGTCGAGAAAAAAAAAATGTAAGATACCTGGACGTCTTCTTTTAGCTGATTTTGAGAAAACATTTGATTCCGTTGCGCTACCTTTTATTGTTAAAATTCTAAATGTTAAAAATTTAAGCAAGGATTTTGAAGGTTGGATCCATCTCTTCCAAAAAATATCAACTCTTGTGCCACTGTAACTGGACAATGTTCACCATGGTTTGAAATCAAGAGGGGCTGCAGAAAAGGTGACCACCTATCCCAATACATTTTTCTTTTACGTGCAGAGATATCAGCTCATTTGACTAGAAAAAAAATACAAATATGAAAAGAATTAAAATAGAAAACAGAATATATAGTTTCACAGTATGTAGTTGACATTGCCCTCAACCTGGATGGCTCAGAGACTCTAAAGTGAGCTCTAGATTTTATCTACCAATACTGAATAAACTAAATGTGTATGAGTAGGAACAGTGCCGGATTAAACCCTGTGGAGGCCCCTAGGCAGTCGAAATCTCAGGGCCTCCTACTCGCAAATTATCTCCTAATATGTCAAGATCAAATCAATTTAATATTATTTTGATCCGTTGTCGCGGGGCCCCTAAAGGCGTGGGGCCCATAGGCCGGTGCCTACTCTGCCTATTTGGTAATCCGGCACTGGGTAGGAAGTACAACAGAAAGTGATAATAGGTACTGCCAAAAATATCATTTCGATTGGAATACATCTTATTTCACGTATCTAGGTATTACATTCTCAATAGAGTTAGATGATAAGGTCAAGCTCAATGATGAAAGCAAAATTAGACAAGTTAAATCTTTACTTTTACAGTGGTTAACATGATCATTTACCCCATTTCTGAAAAAAAATTGTAGTTGTGAAAAGCTTGGCCCTGTCTAAGATTACTCACCTATTTCTAAGTTACCAAACTCACCAAAGTCAAACTTCAAGAGTTAGATGTACCTTTCCATAAGTTTGTATGGGGTGGGTGGAAAAGATAAAGTTAGAAGGAAAGTCTTATGTAAACGAATATTTTGTAGAAGGTTTGAAAATGTTAGATATAAACATGTTTGCACATTCATTGAGACTCACTTGGGTGAGAAAACTTGTCAATTCTAAACCTAAATGGAAAGAGATTTTAACAGCTTACATGCCAAATATCGATTATTTTTCACTTTTGGTATAGATTTTATGACGGAGGTGAGACATACTTTTGAATGTATTCTGGACTGATGTATTTGCAGCATGTATTGAATTACATAATAATTTACTGTAGAGAACTCGGACAATTTTCGTAAAACTCCACCGTGGATGAATCCTAATATTAAAGCTGGAAATTCTAGCGTTATGTACCTGCACTGGGTGATAAATAGAATTTTGTAAGCAAATGATTTAGGTAATGAAAACGGTTCATGGATTAATAGAGACGAAGTTTGTAATAAGTCTGAATGCATGTCAACATCCTAAAGTTTCAAGAAATGCTAGTTTTTTTATTCCAACAAACTTCATATAAACATTAAGTCAAATACATATTGCCTATTTTTACATAAAGCTGTAATTTTGGTCTTTAAAGAAAACAAATGGCTGTAAAAGTATATATCCAAATCTAAAGGTTAAAGCTTCTAGGCCAACATCTTTGTTGAAATGGAATCAAGAAAATGAGTTTATAGGTGAGAGTAATTGGAATGAATACTTTCTTTCTTGCCTTTTAAAATAACTAAGTGTCCTAAATTGAGATGGTTTCAAACTGAAATAATGCATAGAATTTTACCAACAAATACATTTTTTAACAAAAATTGGAAACGTCCCTACAGACATGTGCTCTTTATGTAATGACTCCTTAGAGACTGTATCGTATCTGTTTTGCAACTGTTCCAAAACTAAGTCATTGCTTACTAAGTTTTATTGGGTAGATAAGGAGTAAGTGTAATAATCTACACAATTTTCAAGTTTCAAAAAGAGAATTTATTCTTGGTGTAATAGATCAAAACAAAAGAGATACTGTAATCAATCTCCTTTTGTTACAACTGAAATAATATATCTATAAATGTAGATTTAACAATGAAGCAACAAAAATTGCCCATTTAAAAAAAGAAACGAAGCTTTATTACATGTCAGAAAAATATAATGCATATATCATTTGTACATGGAAAATGTTTGATGACAAATGGCAAATATACAAAGATCTCTTTGAATGATTTGTACTATATTTTCAAATCACAACTACAATTTTAATTAAGCTCCGATATGTCCATACAAGCATGTTGTTGATGGGTATATTAGAAAGGAAAAATACGTCTAGAGAGCAGAATTATTTCAAAGGTGTTAATGCAGTAAATTGTTAAATTAATGCTTGTCGCCTAATTTATATATCTGTTTGATTGGAAATTGATAAGAGAACATAGTCATTGAAAATGATATTAGAATGTAACTATTGTAAAATGAATGAAGAAAACTGTTGCTGTATAAAACTTGTAAGTGAATGCTGAATCTAGAAGTAACATGCAACTTTCTCTTTTTCTGTCCTGTTTTATCGATCTATTCATAACTACTACTACTACTATTTCTACTACTACAACTACTACTACCACCATCCACTACTATTATTACCATTACTATTTCTCCATGTCTAAATTATTTATAGCACTGATTATATAAAAGCTAATCTGTCATTTAATATTATTCTCAAGTAGAATTAGAAAATAATCCAGCATTTGTAAACCTTTTGTGACTGAAATCGCCTTGAACTCATTTTGCATACCTTCAACGTAATTATTTCTGAATTTGTCTAGCAGCAGAGGGACCAACTAGCCAGAAATTAGGAGGAACAAATTACAGCTAATTTGAATGTCGTCTTCTACGCGAGAATTCGGGCGCCAGATTGACTGGAAATGAATGCGGAAGAAAACACGCACTATCGGAGTCTGAGAAATACAGACTTTTGTAGCAGTTTTAGCTTGAAAATTTGTAAATGGCAAATCATTAGAGTAGATCAGAGTCAAGTTACATTACAAAACATTAACCTTTTTGAAATATTAAGCATGGCTTTAATGTCGTATCTTTTGCGTTGCCTGGTGACCAATAAATATACTTATTACAGTTAATTTTGGAGATCTGCAAATAGTTGTATATTCCCATCTTCTAATATAACAAAGTATCATTGCAAGAACAAGGGCGGTTATTTGCGTACTTGTATGATTTAATTTTCTCCAATGCCATTCTGAAATGTTACGAACTAACAGCCCATTTATAAATATCTTTACCCTTTCTCAGAAGTGTGCATATGTTTTTCGTTTATTGCTCAGAGGATGAAACTATGGAGACAGTATCTGGAGTGGTTCAGCCGCGGTATTTCAGTTGGTAGAGCAATGGACTCTTGATCCAAGTTTGCGGGTTCAATAACAGGGCAGTACCGGTCGTCTGTCTTAATGTGTCTTTAGGAAATACACGTAGCTCCCGTTTCATCAACATGATATGGTCAATAACGTGTCAAAAGAACCGTTCAAACTTGTAACAAAACAAAACTGGCGACCCCCGTCCCGTGGAGTTGGATCAGTCAGTGGTTAAAGTGCCAGACTCACGACCAAAAGGAAGCTGGTTCGAATCCTACTGTCGGACCAGCCTTGGTCAGCTACCATGATGTGTTCTTGGGCAAGGTACTTTATTCCGATGTCCTCTGCACTAAATAATGTACTTGAGTACCGTTAAACACCAAACCAAAGCAATCCCCGTTGACAAGTTGAAGTTCTTATTGTTTTGGGTTTTACGCCATTTTGCAGCGCATGAGAGGCTATACGTGGCGGCTAGTATAACTGATGGAGGAAGAACCCTGGAAACTCCGGTAAGAACCAACAACCCACGGGAAGCCCCTGGCAAGCTTTCTTACATACCCACATTGGCCAAGCTCGGGACTGAATACATGCTCTACTTTGCTGTACTGATTACTATACCATGTTCATCAAAGAAATGCAAAGTAACAGTTGGAATGATTTATATTGCTTTGTTTCACTTTTTCCTTCAATCGGCTGTAAATCGCAGGTCCCCTCCTCTTAAACTAAAAAACAAACATTGTTTCCGCACTTACATTTTGATTTGTTTGTTTGTTTGTTTTCAATTGGTAGTTTTATGCACGAGCGAATTTTTGTTTTATTTGCTTTGAGGCTGGGGGTGGGTGGGTTTTTCCCGTTGTTTTTATGTGTTTTAATACAGATCATGGAGGTGCTCTTAGAAACATAAAGCATATTAATATGGCACACTCTGCTCTTAGAAACATAAAGCATATTAATATGGCACCCATGTTTGAGGGGGGGGGGCGGTAGTCCTACTTGCAAAGATAAAAGCAGGCCTGGAGCTTACTGACTGGTGCAAGTAATGCCGCATGCCGTACATTTCAAGCAGGAGATCTCCAATATCTGGCAATGACGTTGCCTAATGCATACTTCCTTCACATACCGCTATATAAGAAACGAAAACAATTGGTCGTTATGTATATCAGTTACAGGTGCAAAATGTGCTTCGTTGAAATATCTTTAAATGCATCGGCATATGCCAATCGTTTGCCCAAATGTCAGCAATATTGGTATGCCATATGAATCCACCCATTCATTCGTCTGAACCCCATATTACCGTTCTCCCCTGTGAGGAATGTCGACACAACTTTTGAAATTGTCATTACAGCATCATAGTCTGCCCATTACTATCATGCTCTCTCAGACAAGGCGTGAGGGGTGCGTGTGAACAACTTGACACTTTTTTCATATACAAATATAGAAGCATTTTCCTGGAGGTTAGAGTTCAGGTCGCTGCGAAATACTAGAAACATTTCCAATTCAGCCAGGTGGCTCAGACCCAGACATGTGACCGATTCACTTAACAACACCCCGTTCAGTCGTACACTTGCAAAATCTGTTGGTCAATGCTTGATCAAGTGTTGTATTACTGTGATACCGGACGTTTCTGAATAACTTAATGGTACATGTGTCAAGGTATTAACGGCTTGATCACATCCGTAGTATTAATTTTATATTATATCGGATCACATCCAAAAGTAATGATTTTATGATACGCCTTTCTGGTAATTACTGGCTTGATCACATCCAAAAGTAATGATGTAATGGCGCACGTTTCTGGTAATCACCAGCTTGGTCACATGCAAATGTAATGATCTAAGGGTGTATGTATCTGGTCATTACCGGCTTCGTCACATCCAAAAATAATTTTCTAATGGTACACCTATCTGGTTATTAACGGCGTAATCATATTGTAGTATTAATCTAACAGAACGTGCGTTTAGTTAATAACCATAGTTTGATAAAATGGTAATAATATAATGGTACATGTACCTAGTCATTAACGGCTTCATCACATCCAAAGTAATCATATAATGGTACATGTACCTAGTCATTAACGGTTTCATCACATCCAAAGTAATCATATAATGGTACATGTACCCAGTCATTTTACAAAATTTTATTAACCAGTATCAAGGACATAGTTAAGTGTAAGTGTTGTTGTTGTTGTTGTTGTTGTGGGGCTTAACGCCATTTTTCAGCACACGATAGGCTATACATGGCGGCCAGTATTAATGGTGGAGGAAGAAACCGGGAAATCCGCGGAAAGAACCACCGACCCACGAGAAGCTACTGGCAAGCTTTCTCACATATCCACATTCGCCGAATCTTAGACTCGAACCAACGCAGACAGAGGTGAGATGGCAGTGATCCGTAACGGACAGCGCTTTAGGCCACTCGGCCACTCGGGGACCCTAAGTGTAAGTGCATAGGGACACTAATTCCAGCTACAAAATAATAGTTGCATTTGAATTTAACTCTAAAATAATCCAAATAGTTATCTTTATAGAGTTCAATGAAATGTCTACAATATTCCAAATAATCTTGACAGATTTCAATGAGATTCCTAAAATATTCCAATGAGATTTCTACAATATTCCAAATAATCTTGACAGAGTTCAATGAGATTCCTAAAATATTCCAATGAAATTTCTATAATATTCCAAATAGTTATCTTTATTGAGTTCAATGAGATTCCTAAAATATTCCAATGAGATTTCTATAATATTCCAAATAGTTATCTTTATAGAGTTCAGTGAGATTTTACAATATTCCATATAGTTATCTTTATAGAGTTCAGTGAGATTTTACAATATTCCATATAGTTATCTTTACAGAGTTCAGTGAGATTTTACAATATTCCAAATAGTTATCTTTACAGAGTTCAGTGAGATTTTACAATATTCCAAATAGTTATCCTTATAGAGTTCAGTGAGATTTTACAATATTCCAAATAGTTATCTTTATAGAGTTCAGTGAGATTTTACAATATTCCAAATAGTTATCCTTATAGAGTTCAGTGAGATTTTACAATATTTCAAATAGTTATCCTTATAGAGTTCAGTGAGATTTTACCATATTCCAAATAGTTATCCTTATAGAGTTCAGTGAGATTTTTTTACAGTTGGCTCTTATAAATCTCCAGCTACTGTATATATTTACGTTTTCTATGTATCACTCTGCTATTCGTAGGACACATGCAATGTGAACGGTTACCGTAACAACGGTAGATTGCTGTGTCGGAATGTAACATTTAGTGTGTGTGTGTGTGTGTGTGTGTGTGTGTGTGTGTGTGTGTGTGTGTTATGAAACTTCGTTAAGTAGTATTATTTGTATATTGAGCAAGGCGTGTGTGAAGACGGCCTGGTAAAGTGTTCGCCATTTGTCTGATGAGAAGTCCCTGAGAGAGTGGAAGATTACGAGAGGAGTATAGGAAGAACCAGATATGTGTCCCTTATATTTTCCACAGGAAGCTCCCATGGTGCAAATAAGGAGGGAAGGAAAATGTACGAGATAGTACAAGGAATAGCGGAGTACAAGGAGCACAGGAAGGGTGCTGGAGAAGGAGAATAGTATAAGGAGCGGGACGTAAAGAGGTCAGGAGGGAAGGTGAAGGGAGAAAAGGAGAACTGATGCAGATGAGTACAAGGGATTACTCACTGATGTCTCTCACATTAGGACATTAATTCATGTATGATGAATAAGGAAGGCATTTGTAACAGGCCAAATTAATGTGTTAATTTATGAGTGGAGTGTAATTGTAAGATTTATATCAAGAATTTGGTTGAATAGTTTATTTATTATTAATATTGATTAAATTGTTATACATTTCAATTTGATTTGTTGATGTAGTTTGGCTGTCGGCATTGCAGACTAGGGGTTCGTGAGCCATTCAAAATTTAAATGTCCACCTTTCTACCGTATTAGTCCTAGATGGGTTATGACAATGGCATCTTTGATTAACTGGCTTAAAATCCAGCATTCAGTTTCATCATTCTTCCATTTTCTATAACATTTACGTTGAATTAGCATGATGCCATACTGTACAGATCATCAGGTCCAGTATGTCATTGGCCTAAAACGGCCTGTTTCATTGGGAAAGTTCGTTAATGTTGATTCTAAAACCAGTTTCTATGGGGTTCACCTTAGTGCTTACATTATGCTTTATCAAATATGTGGTGTTGGGGATGAGAAATATAATGCCAAGTAAAAGTCCACGTGACGCGGTTAGCAAAGACAGTTTTTCGATTTAGTTTGCATTATGTTGATCATGGTAAGCAAGTCATTTGAACACTTCGACATTTCGTTTAGCAATCATTTATCGAGCAGGTTACCAAAGACGCTAATAGCACACTGCATCGGACCGCGTGATCTCTACATTCTGAATTGCAATATATAATTCTTCATGCAATATCACCAGGAAAACATTATGCTGAAGGAACATATTTGCATGGTAGATGACATAGCATAACCCTAAATTACCAACCATTTAATTTAATTTTCTCTTTTGTTTGGCAAGAAACACACACCGACAGCTTGTTGTTCAAATTGGTCCGACACCTTGAAAAAAAGTATAATATTGTTCAAACCGGTATAAAAATATAATTAAGTATATCCATTATATTATTATATTCAGATAAAAGAAAATATGTCCTGATTTGAAAGAAAATCCCCCCCCCCAGTCAAGCCGAGCTCGAACTTTAATGATCGATCCCTAAAAGACTCCGAGTAAAGTGCCAGATAACTATGTAAATAAGGTGTGTTAATATATACACAGCCTTGGGTATTTTAGAACTCCCGCATCTGCACATGGAACAATACATTTTAAATTAGTGATTCAATATCTGCGTAAAGAAGAAACTAGTTTCAAAATAAAATAGAAAGACGATATGTTACGCCAGAGCTTTATACCTTTAGTCCACGTGAACACCCTGTGTTACATAATAAGCAAGTGTCTGATGTTAATTGCTAATATAACATGACATTTAATTAAATTAATATAATTATTTTTCATTACTCGCCGTCCGTATTTTGTATAGGTTGGCTATGACGCCATCAGTATGTAATATTTTAAAACAGCGATCCCGTACGTATTTTACAATGCTGTAGATTTCCTGGTGATCCTGCATGCTAAACCAGTGCCGTGAATCAGACGACGATCTTATATACCATGACCATGATGGGAATCAGTTGGTAATCCTGCATACTTAGCTACTGCTATGAATCAGCAGGTGATCAAGCATATTGTAGTTGTTAGAGTTATGTATATTTAATTTAATTGTTTTTAATTTAATTGTTTGTTAGTTTTAATTTTTTTTTGTTTTATTCCATTACATGCTATTGTAATGTAACATTGTTTACTGGACTTGACCTTGTCCAAAACTGAGTTCATTTCTGTTTGACCTGATTGACCTTTTTTTTAATTTCATTTATGTAAACAACTAATATTAGCTTCATTATTCTCTATGGGTATGAGCTCATTGACCAAATTATTATTCAGGTAAACAAGAAGGCGTAAACATGTTGATCAGGGTCAGGGTTTTGGAGGTCCCCAAGTGAATTTAAATAGGTTATTGTGTTTTAAGTAAACAAGGATCATTAGATCATTCTAGAAAGTTATTTTCCGTTAAGTAATGGTTGTTTTTAGAAAATGCTAATTTGTGACCTGAGGTCAAACATAGAACTACATTATCTTGTGATTATGAAGACTGTACCAGTTGTGCTTTAACATCTAGCACTTTTAAGTTGTATTATATCGTGACTAGTTTGGGCTGAATTTTATTTTGTTCAAATTGCTGGATTCAAATGATTATTTTCTCTGGAAATACAAAAGTGCTCTGATAAAATACTTGGATTAAGACATTCATAGAAATTTATACTGAATTCAAATCTGGAATAATATTTCTTTGATTCAACAAGAGACTGTCGACACACCAGTACTTCGTAGACTATAACAGACACGTCATTGTATTCAATTTTAAATTTCTTTGGGACTTGAACTGAGTTTTATTCAGGACTTTTTATTACTAGGACTTGTGTCTTTAATTCTTGGATTATTTTTGGATTTAATTCGCAATACCGTTAAGTTCTTTTTTCTCATTTTTCACTTTGTAATCTAGGAAAATAAATTATTTGTTAAAGTTTACAAAGCTTGTTGTCTTCACTCTTTTCTATTACTTATTTTAAGTGCATAGACTCGTAACAGAAAATTGGGCGCTCGTCCTTGGGATACGAATTTTGCTAAAATATTTCAGAAAACTTTGTTTTTGAAATTTAAATTCCCCTAGTTTCGGAATTTTTAAAATCCAAAGTATTATTTCACATTCAAGAAATCTTTAGTGAAATCAGCAAGCTTTTCACAATTTCGTTCAAAGTAGATAATTTTTAAACTTTACCCAGGAGTGGTTTGAAATTTTGAAAATGAAATCACAGCTAAAAAAAAGTTGGAATTAGAGTTAAGACAGGTTCAGTTTCAGGTAGAAATGATGAAGAGGCAAAGAGAGAGAGAGAGAGAGAGAGAGAGAGAGAGAGAGAGAGAGAGAGAGAATGGCAGAAGGAAAGAGAGGAAATACAAATGCAATTTGAGAAAGAAAAACAAGATAGGCAAATGCAAAAAGAAAAGGAAGAAAGAGAATTTCAATTTAGATTAAGAGAATTAGAGCTGGCAAATGAAAAGCACACCCCCACATTACATACAAATTCAAGTTTTGATATTACTTAGAATATTAGGTTAGTGCACCCTTTTAGAGAAAAAGAAGTAGACAAATATTTTCCTCATTTTGAAAAAATTGCTGAAAATTCAAAATGGCCAAAGGAGCATTGGACTCTATTATTACATAGTGCACTTTTTGGCAAAGCCCGAGACATCTATACATCCCTGTCAGTACAGCAAAGTACCGACTATGATCTGGTTAAGGAATGCATCTTAAAGGATTATGAGTTAGTCCCTGAGGCTTATCGACAAAAATTCAGTAACTATAAAAAAAGAAGCTGGACAAACTCATGTCGAAATTTGCAAGAGAAAAAGAGCAGTTATTTGATAGGTGGTGCTTAGCCAAGAAAGTTGATCAAGATTACGAAAATCTCAGACAACCCGTATTACTTGAAGAGTTCGAGTATTGCGTCCATAGTGACATTAAGACTTATCTTGATGAGCATAAGGTCGAAACCTTGGAAAATGCTGACGAGTATTCCTTAGCTCATAAAGTTTCTTTTGTAAGTAAGTCTTCCACTCAGCAGTCGTCTGGTAAAAAAATATTTCAGCCTAATACGAGCCCTTCTAAATTTCAATCTCGCACAACGTTTAGAAATCAAGTTTCTGATAAGATTGACCAGAAATCTTTATCTCTTCCTACGTGTACCTATTGCAAGAAGAAAAGACACGTTATTTCTGATTGCTACAAATTGAAAAATAAGCATCAGAATCAAGACAGACCTATTCCAAATGCTCTTATTTCTAAGAGGTCAAGGTCACGGTAATGTATTGAAAGCAATACATTTATCGGGTCTAATAAACCCCAGTCTGATTTTATTATGGAGAATTATGAATCATTCATGTTGAAGGGTTCGATATCACTCATGGGTGATTCGGCCAGTCCTATCCCTATTAAAATTTAAGGGACACAGGAGCTTCTCAGAGTCTTTTATTATCAGGTACTTTGCCTTTTTCTGAGAAGTCTTCTTCTAATGAGTGTGTTCTTATTCAGGGAATAGAATGCGGCTTTGTTAATGTTCCTCTCCATTGTGTAAATTTGTCATCAGACTTAGTCTCAGGACATGTGACAGTCGGAACATTAATTTCTTTACCTATGGAGGGCATTCATTTATTACTAGGCAATGACCTAGCTGGAGATAAGGTTGTCGTTAATCCACTTGTAACTGAAAAGCCTTGTTTGGATTAGAAAGTCGATCATATTGAAAAAGAATTCCTTGATTTATACCCAGCTTGTTCAGTTACTAGAACTATGGCAAAGAATGTTCTTGAGAATGATGTTGATTAGGAAAGTATTCCTTTAGCTGACACATGTATTGGTCAGGCTTTTGATGAGGTCACTTTCACTCCTTGTTTGGATCAATCAAAAGGTATTGATCACTGTGATCCTCTTTTAACTACTCATTCTCTTTATTCTAATCAGGGTGACAAACGACAATCACTTGTCGTCGAGAACAGGAAAAAGATCCTGAGATCTCCTTTTTGTTTCAAAGGGCCATTAGTGAAACTGAAGCCACAGAAGTACCTGTTTGTTATTTCATTAAAAATGGGATTCTTATGAGAAAATGAAGACCTCCCGAGGTATCTGCTGGTGACGAGTGCTTAGTGAACTAACAAATTGTAGTTCCCAAATCGTACAGACAGGAAATTCTTAGTTTCGCCCATGAAACTCCTCTGGCTGGCCATTTAGGGAATAATAAGACTTATCACAAGATCTTGAATCACTTCTGTTGGCCAAAAATTAAAAGTGATGTTTGTAAATACTGCAGATCTTGTCATAATTGTCAAATGGTAGGAAAACCCAATCAGAAGATGCCTAAGGCTCATCTGCAACCTATTCCTGCATTTGATGAACCATTTAGCAGAATTATGGTAGATTGTCTCGGTCCCTTACCTATGACCAAGTCATGTAACCAATACTTGTTGACCATTATGTGTGCATCAACAAGATTCCCAGAGACAATTTCTTTGAGGAATATTAAAACAAAAACAATATTAAAAGCTTTAATAAAGTTTTTTTTTTACTCCATTTGGCTTTCCCAAATCTGTCCAATCTGATTAAGGGTTAAATTTTATGCCTGGAATTTCCCAGCAAGTTATGTACGAATTAGGCATCCAACAATTAAAATCTTCTACCTATCATCCTGAGAGCCAAGGGGATTTAGAAAGATGTCAACAAACTTTGAAAAATATGATTCGGTCATATTGCTTTGATATGGGTAAAGATTGAGATGAATGCATTTATTTACTATTGTTTGCTGTTCGGGAATTAGTTCAGAATCTTTAGGATTCAGTCCCTTTGAACTAGTTTTTGGACATACTGTGCGTGGACCATTGAAGTTGTTTAAAGAGAAACTTCTTCTAATGAAGAAACCGAAATCAGTCTTCTTGATTATGTATCTAATTTTAAGTATAAGTTGTCAAAGGCTTGTGAGGTCGCAATAGCGAATCTGTACTCTACTCAGTCAAAAATGAAATTAAGATATGATAAAAACTCAAAGGAAAGGAGTTTACAGCCTGGTGATAGTGTTCTAGCTCTCTTGTCCATGCCACAAAATCCTATTCAGGCCAAGTATTATGGTCCTTACACAATTGAAAAGAAAGTAAATGATTTAATCTATATCATAAATACGTTTCTTTAAACATAAAAATAAGGGACAATTGTTCTCCATTAAGCCGCATTTAGTTGACTGTCATGTTACCGTCAGGTGTATACATAGCCTGATCAGCAATCATCTGTTATGAGAATTACCTGTAGCTAACTTGACATTAATGAGATGCTATGGAAACGAAAGGCGCCATGGATTAGGGTAGGACTAATGGACTGGCTTAAATGGACTCTAATGAGAGTCTAAGTCATCTGCATTGAGTTGGTTCATTTTGTATGTGCATCTATTCTAGTCATTGTTTCTCCGTTTTGTCTCCGGTAACACCAAAATGCCAATGCTGCTGCTACACTACTACTATTACTGCTACTGATACAGAACCATTATTACTGCTACTACTACTACTACTACTACTACTACTACTACTACTACTGATACTACTATTACTTTTACTGCTACTACTACTACTATTACTACTGCTACCACAGAAACACTAAATATAAGAATAAAATAAACTCTGCTATTACGTTTTTCTGCTGTCACGTTTAATTACAACATGCATGCAATTACACAGCTGGAAGTCTTTTCCTCTGATCCAATACATTTTCAGATATTCCTTGCAAATATTCAGCGTTTTTTTCCTATATTTTATTCTAGCAGAGGGGCCAGTTTGTAAGACTTAGTGAGCAAGAAGTCATATCTGACTTAAACGAAAGTCTGCTTTGCGACGTTTTCGGCTCCAAATTTAATGAAATAGTACGCGCAGGATATCATATAGTTTCCACGTATAAATATGACTGACGCCTGCAGCTACTCTAACATACAAATCACGCATTTTCCAATCGTCACAACTTATTAACAAGTTTATTTGTTTTGGCCAGTAAAGAAACCAAGAATTATCATGACAATAATTTCCAGCAATTAATGGATGACCGATGAAAAATAAGGGAAAAATTACTTTTAATTTTATTACATATCAAAACTTCACAATAGGATCTTAGTCCCATTTTCAGATTTGTGGGTACTAGTATACAAATATGGGCTGGCGCAATTAATCGATTAATCTGTTAATGTACGTGCTAAAATAGATTATCGATGCAAACGTTAGGCCATCGATGTTTTGGGAAGTCAATTTACAGTTATGAAATTTACTATTTTACGACAATATCCTTTTTGTTCGCTTATTATATTCTAATGTAATGTAATCTGTTCTTGTCTGCATATCTTCACTATTCCTTTTATGTTCTAATGTTTTGGGCCAATCAGTCTAAGAATTGACTCATTACATGTAAACCAAAAAAAAAAAAAAAAAAAATGCATTGTGTGTTTATATAAATACACTATAATATAAAGAAAATAGTGTATGATCGGTCTTTGGGGTGACCGGGTCAGCTTTTAGAAAATAACCTAACTGTGATTATAACTCAATTCAAACTTTTAAATGTTGTTTATTTAAGGAAAGCTCACTGAATTCGATCTACCTATTGAAACAAGGTAGTTATTCTGGAGCTATTTTCTGGAGCTATTGAATTGAAACAAGCTGGTTATTCTTGAGTTAACAAGGAGATTGACCTTAAATTTGATTAAATCAACTTTACAGCGAAACAAATGCTTTAGCTGAGGAAAGTTTTATGAAAGCTATCATTGGTTTGTCTCATAGATTTTCCTGACTGACGGTTACTTTCCTTGAACCTGACAGGAAGAGCCACCAGATAACCAGGTCCAGGAAATAAAACAAATGAAAGAATCTTGTGTCCTGGATTTAGTTATTCCTTCCTCATTTAGCCATTTTCTCTTAGCGGGCGCTGCATTGGTTATAGATAACCAGTACCGTGCTAGCGCTATCATATCTATTAAATTCGACCACGCGATGGAGAGACGGAGAGTGAGCATGTATTACTGAAAACTATTGCGAGTTCGCTGCATATTCAGTCTCAAATTATCAGATACGTGATTTTAGAAATAAAATAACAATGATGATGCGATAAATGAGCTTCATATGAACCATCATGTCTACGATAATAAAAAAATGTCACGTGCTTTGAACGACGTATGACCACACAACCAAATCTTTGACCAACGCTCAATCTGTTGACCGGATGTGAGAAAAGGATACACCATCTTATGCCTACTAACACCAATTAGTACCTACCAGCAACACACTCACCCCTCCCCGATAAAATGTATTATTGATAGTACTTGTATGTTATTTATTTATGAATAAACTTATAAATTTTTGGGATTTCTGTTGTTTTCTTTTCTTTTATTTGTCGGCGATATTTACATGATTTCGATAGAAAAAATAGTTATAGTATGTTTTGTTCTGTATATATAAATTATTCGTAAAGTATAATTTACAGTATGCGGAATGTAAACTTGAATAAAAGCGTGTACATCCCGACACTTAACCACAAATGAGATGTCCCAGGATGACATCTTTCGAAGAAAAGGGGTGTTAATTCATGCCATTAATGTTGTTTTTGAGTACACGCATGAAACCAGCATGGTACAGCGCAGTCATAATTAATTTTCAGCATATATCTTAAATTTAATGAGAATTAATATCACATTTAAAAACTGGATTTCTTTTTCCAGTATTTCATTATCTATTAATTTTTTTTTTTTAACAGGACTTTAAAGGCATATTGTGTCTTTTTTAAGATGTAAAATTTAAATAATCTCAAATATTCAGGAAGGAAAACAAACAACAATTATTTAAGATGTAAATAAAACGTATTGAATCTTATGCTGAATTGTTGTTTGAAACTATGAATCGACGTTACAGATCACTGACAGTCTCGGCTCTAATTACGTTGGAGAAAGCTTGCTAGTAGGTTCCTCTTCCACCAAATGTACTGACCGCCATGAATAGTCTATCATGTGCTGGAAAACGGCTTTAAAACCCACAAAACCAAACCTGTACAAGCTATTTATTTCTTTGTTTCTTTCTAACCTTTAAAAAACCCCAACAAAACAATTCCTATGGTTGCATTGGAATGCCATGTTGGAAGTTTAAAATGTTTAAAGTTTATTAATAATAATAATAATAATAATAATAATAATAAAGTTTATTAATAATAATAATAATAATAATAATAATAATAGTGTTTATAGTGTTTATTTGTTATACAGGCCACTGACCCATGATACATATCCATACATCATGCGGTACAAAAAGATGTTATAGTACGTAACAAAAGAATATCATATCTATTGGAAGTGTTATACATGAATGTAATCATTATTGTATTTTTCGAATTAGGTGAAATACAAATGTATATTACAAAGTAATCACACAAACTAATTTAAAGAGAACCCTAAAGCCTGTTTGGAGCAACTTTTGTGATATTGCAGGAGTCGACGATAAAACAGTTTCTCAAATCTTTGAAATAAACATTGCTAAATTAGTCATCAGAATATTACTAGCATCAATTAGGATAAAAGTCTTGCATTTTTCTAAAGTTGGATTTTTATATACAAAGGTGGGTAAATATTTTCTTCATAATTCTCCATATAGCGGGCAAGCAGCAATAAAATGGAATTCATTTTCAATATTAACGTTACAAATCTGACACAATCTTCCCGTGTTACTTCTGATAGTCAAGTTCCCCACCCAAAGCATTGAGATTATAAAACAAAACTCGCTATCTCCTAATGACCGATAAAAACGTTGTCTATTTATCGACTTAATCACACCCTGCAACTTTTGCCTCAAATATCTTCACATCTCTGACTGAACAATCTAAGAAATGTATTTTCATCATTTACACTCTGAGCACACCAAACACTGCAATAATAATAATAATAATAATAATAATAACAACAATAATAACAACAACAACAATGGCAATAATAATAATAATAATAATAATAATAATAATAATAATAATAATAATTTACTTTTACATGTTTCTACTATTGTTGTTTAAGTATTTATTGTAATTATTATTATTATTATTGCTGTTGTTGTTGTTTCTGTTGTTGTTGATGATGTTGTTGTTGGTGGTGTTGGTGTTAATGTCAGACCTGACGTTTATGAAATAAAATAGAACCCGAACTAAGATTCCAAAATTTTCCTTGAAATGACAAGTTACAAAAGTGACGTATTGAAGTAAAAAAATATTAAAGGGAGGTAATCCTTCTAATTTTTCACACAGGCTCATAATTTGTTTCGAAATTTTTTCAAACAATGATATAGATATCTTGACCTCTGCAATTTTTAATTAAAGTAATATACGCAGATAACTTCTTGGTATCGAATTTTTGAATTGGTAAAGAAATAATTTTCGTACTAAACGATTTTAATCTATAAAATTTCACATGTTTATATCAAATAACAAGAGTCTTTGTATGAGAAAGGCAGATATTCAAAAATCTCTCGATCTTATGTTTAATATCAGAAGAATCTTTCGTAAAAAATATTTGAAAAAATGGTTGTGCTGTATAGCGCGAAGATCAAATTTAACACTATTCAAGAAAAGGGAACAAGTAAACATTTCGGTTACTGGTACTGTTGACGTGAAACAAATAACTGTAATCTATGTTTTAAATTTTTTTTTTTTACTTGCCGGCATACTTATGATAATCAATAGTGGTATTTGCTATTTCAGAAGTAGTTATTGATTGGATTATAGGTGAGAATAGTGGCCTTTTCTAAAGCAACATCCGGTAGAATTCAGTACACGCGTGACATCAATTAGAAAATGGTCATTGTTCTTCATTAAGGATGAAGTCTCGATAATTTAATTTTATAAAAAAATCTTGCTTTCAGTATGTTTCTGTCCTTGATATTTATTTTTTTCTTCTTTTTTATGTGCAGTGACCTCGACAAGTTTTCTTTGCTACTGCAGATGTATCTTCTGTGACGCACAGTAAATAATCAAGCTCCCTTTGGTAGTCTTTAAGTACCAATATGTAAACATGCATTTGTTGCGGTAAAAAAATTAAAACAATTGAGATTTGCTATTCGGCAGCATCTTCAAGCGATTCTTTGTCTAGATACCTTGAAATCTATCAACATATTCACTGTTTCCCAGAACTATTTCCGAGACTGCAATGTTTATCCCCCCACCAAAAAAAACAAACCCCCAAAAGAAACAAGCATAAAATCCTATTTTATCTCTTAACAAAACTTATTTTTACTTTCATTCCCTCCCCCCCCCCCCCGAAAATATCAAGACAATGTTTTGGTGACATCTTTTGAGGTCTTTGCATGGTAGGGATGTTAACGTTACCCTTATTTACAATCATACAGTTCAGTCGCATGCTCATGTTGCACCTTAGTCAAGCATGACATATTTCATCCTCGCTAGGTTAGTTTCCGATATGTTAACCCTATCTACACCTTGGCGGATCGATCAGATATTTCACTGCTTTGTCCTAGCCATCTATTGGATGTCATGAGTTGTCTCCCATAGTATGTAATGCCAACTACCCAATGGCGTGCAACCGCTGTGCATTGTACATGGGTCGAAAATGGTGGAGGCAATTATCTTCAAAAGGATACTTTGTAAGTTTAACATCGAAAGTCTGGCAACGTACCGGAGAGAAACCAATACAGGTGGATTTGAGGTAAAGGATGTATTTGTACAAACTCTGACCGGAAAATTGGATTTTGATATGCCGGTGCATTATGTCATGGCAGATCAGGCTCTATGAGGGGGTGTTGGGGGGTGTTGGGGGGGGTGTGTGTTTCGCAAATAGACTCGATTTACAAGCTAGTATAGACGGTACCTTTGATGCATGGCAGAGATTTAAATTATTAGTTGAACCTGCATATAACAGCAAGTAGCACGATTTCTCCTGCATACCATAGCAATTAGAACAATTTCTTTGAACTTCCATGGTATGATCAGCTGGAAGCTAACAAACCTCATTAGTTGTTTCAAGTGCAACCTTTCTAGTTTACGTGAAGTAATTGGTGATTGATGGTTCTAACATTAGCTTACATTAACTGATGAAACCCTCGCTGCATGGACTTCCCCAAAGTGATGTTAAAACAATGATCAACCCTCAGCTGTATTTTTAAACAGGAATTATGAGTGTAGGAGTTCGAGTAGCTCATAATCTTTGTTCATCTAATTTTGCATCAGGTTATCTGAGATATTTTTAATGTTTAATATTCTCGCCAAAGTATAAAGATTCTTGTGACTGTGTTTACTTTTGTCACTATATCCTAATACATTTTATAAACACTAATTCTTGCTCCTACTCATATCTTAACTTTAGGCACTCCACGTTTACCAAGGGGTTTCCTACACGTATTTTGCCTTTACCTACTCCACGTTTACCTAGGAGTTTGTACACGTACCTTGCCTTTGTCTACCCCTCGTTTACCAAGGAGTTTGTACAAGTACCTTGCCTTTACATACTCCCCGTTTACCAAGGAGTTTCTTACACGTACCTTGCCTTTAAGTACTCCACATTCACCTACGAGTTTACACGTTTACCTAGAAATTTACACGTTTAGCTAGGGTTTACACGTTTACCTAGAAATTTACACGTTTAGCTAGGGTTTACACGTTTACCTTGGAGTTTCTACCTGATCTCGCCTTTACATACTTCGCGTATACAAGGCTTTCCCAACACGTATCTTTCCTTTACGTACTCCTTATTTACCAAGGGGCTTACACGTTTACCAAGGCTTTCCCAACACGTATCTTTCCTTTACGTACTCCTTATTTACCAAGGGGCTTACACGTTTACCAGTGAGTTTACATGTTTACCAAGGGATTTACATGTTTGCCAAGGGGTTTCCTACACGTATCTTGCCTTTATATACTCCGCGTTTACCGAGAGGTTTCCTACACGTATCTTGTCTTCATGTACTTCGCGTTGACCAAGTGGTTTACACGTTTACCAAGGGGTTAGACTTCAAGCATTGTCACATGATGATTAGAGGCTTGTGAACACAAGTAGGATTTGGCCTACATATCTGATATGAACTGGAACACTTTATCTTGTACAGAGGCTGCTAATGAAATGTAACACTTTAAGTTTTACAGAGGCTACTCCATGAATTAGAACACTTTATGCTGTACAGAGGATACTAACATTGTTGGTTGATTTGTTGAGGTTTTTGTAACCACACTTTTCCTATGTCACGACACCAGTATGTCTGCGGTAACAATCCCTTTGTAACTGCTTGGGGGGGGGGTATGCTAGTTATAATATTTATTAAGTTCAAAGTATTTTTAAAAATCAACAATTTTAATTTTTTTTTTTTTTTTTTTTTTTTTTTTTTGTATGACAAAGTTTTACTAGATCGGAATCTTTATCCCTATAGACATATATTTGGCCTTCTGTATCATATTCAGAGCTGTATTTCCATTTGTAGGCCTATTTCATTTTGTTTTTGTTTGACTTTCATCTCTTCCGCCCTCCCCATCCCTCTTTCCCCATCAGAATGACTAGATCTTAAAATGTGTCAAGACCGTTGACCCTCTGATATACATTTATGTAATCAAGGAAAAGGCACCGTCAAGAATGCAAAAAATGAACCACAAACAATAAAAAGCAGACTTCACGTATTAAAGTTTTTAGGGTTAGATTTCCACATGCATCAGGCAAATTGTCAGTGACTGAATTTTTACATGGGTATATCTGTTATACTCAACGGCAAATGGTACACATTTTAAAATAAAGTACTCACAATTACATATCGTAATAAAAATGCATAACTGGCGATTTTTACTGTCATCACAATCATAATCATGTCTGAAAATGATAGAGAAATCAGTCATTGATTAGTGTCAATTGCAAACAGAAACTAAGTGACAATCGAAATCAGGGTTCAGCATATCTTACCGAAATAAAATGTTGTATCCCTTTGTGGATGATTGAGAGCACGGCAATGTCAGACACAATCAGAACATCATAGATTTTTTCCTGCATGACACAAATATGCCTCGGATGTTGTCGTTTTGGGTTTAATGCCATTTCTCATCGCAAGATAGTCTATACATGGCGACCGATATAAATGGAGGGAGAACCCAGGAAAAACCCAGTAAGAACTACCGACCCACGGGAAGCTGCTGGCAAACTTTCTCACATACCCACATTGGCTGAGCCCGAGACTCGAACCTATACAGACACAGCTTAAATGGCAGTGACAAATCGGCCAGCCTCTGATGTTCAGTAATTTGCAGTAAAATCATACATTTTATTCGCCGGAGATTTCTCCGCGAGAAAGAAACATGTATATATTTGTACTACTTAGGCTATTTTAACAAATTTAATTACATGTTGGTTTGACCAAGAAACTACGAATGAAAAAATAGTTAAATTGCATTCGCAACTTCTCAGTCAGTTTGTTTCGTATATAGCCGTGGTGGTCCGAATGCAGCTATCGGCACACATCTGGCACTCTGCGCCATAGTAACTAAATAAGGGGGCAGGGGCCAGGTTTTATGTACAAATGTAATGCCGCAATCACCGGCCTAGTATAAAAAATTATAAAAGATCAAATACACAAGTAAGGTCAAAAAGGTCCATATTTTTGGATGCCTATATTAAAACCAAGCATGAGAATATTATCCAATTGACAAGAGAAGTCAATGGCAGTTCAAAGCAGAAGAAGTTTATGCACCCCAACCCCAAATTTATACCTGCAATTTTCACGTCCGAAGGTCATTTTTGACACCATGTGATGCTCACAGTGCAAACACAAGCTCTTTTCCTAGATGATAATCCTGCAAAACAGTGTGTACTGAACAGGCTGATGAAATTGAAAATAGTTGTCATCCAAGCCGTTTTTTTAATAGATATTCTACTTGTCCCAAACCCACGTGTTTACTGCTATGGGAGGCTAGCTCTTCTTCCTAGCCGACTATTGGTATTTCACTATCTACATACTGCAGAGTAACTATGGAAGGTGTACATGCCTAACATCAATTTCAAGAACCACACAAGCCCGAAACACCTAGTTCCCAAATATATCCATATCTTTAATTAGTAAACAATAATAGCTGAAAAAGTCCCACCATAGCCTTAAGTTAAGAAATTTGCAAGGGACCAATTTACGAAACTAGCCCCTGCAACCTAAGCGGACTCTGCTATCTGGCGATTTACTATCCAGTTTTGGAAATCATCCCTACGACGACCAACTCTGCGGTCATGTCTGTATTTTAAGAGCAACAAATTAGTTCCAAACAAGTGGCCTCATTACTTTGGTAAATTTCACGATTTCCTGAAGTCATTCTAATGCATGTCTTGGAAGTAAATTTAAACTAATCACAATTCTTTCAAAAAAGTGTGTTAATATGTGCTTTGCAAAAGCGTAAAATTGCCGGTCCTTATTGGAGCACTTCCGTTTTCAGATCTTCATTTCAGAGGTGTTTAGTTTTGGACTAAACCAAAGCTCTTCAATTTGGGAGGTAAGTAAATCTTGCTTGTAGTTTTCAATCCCATAATATCTAATATAAGTGATAGGTTTTCAGACCCCCCCCCCCAACCTGTGAAGTTTGAACATTTGGAGTATAGTCCAATGTAGATTTCTGAAAGAGACGACAGATTTTTTTTTCTTTTTCTTATTTTATATGTTTTGGTATCTTACAATGTTTCAGCTTCAAACGATGCTGCCTCTAACTATCTTGAAATGTTAATACCTTACTAACTGGTTGCCTGAAGTATTTCCCACACTGCTAAATTTACTAAATACACAGAAAGCCGACTTATCCCTTCGCACCACAGCCATTAATTACTTCCATTCATTCAGGAAAAATAAACAAAGCAATGCTTTGGTGACATCCTGCGAACGTTTTGCATGGTGAGGCACTAATACACAACAATGACCCTTAAATTATATTGCCTCAGTATAGTAACTCCGAAAGTTGGTATCAGCCAGTGGCGTAGCTAAGATATTTATGCAAAGCTTACCGATGGGCCCCTGCCTAACCTATAGTACATAATAATAATAATAATAATAATAATAATTCGTGGGTTCCTATGCTTTGCAAACTCTTACTATATAGTAGCTTCGCCCTTGGTGTCACCATGATCAATCTAGGTACATGTACAATAGTCTTGTTGGATGATTACATCAGTGATATACAGCAAACCTGTAGATAAACAACTGAAAATCTGCAAACGTCTAGTCCGAAGTTTCAAACATGAAAGGAAAGGGAAATGTTGTGGCTAATCAGCCTCATTAGTTGACTCTCTTATGCTCGTTTTCGCTTACGTACTTCATAAACGGTGGTTCAAATTTTAGTCGACATTCTTTGATGAACCATGCGGGCAACAACCGTATATTGCTACTTGGATCCCTACCCCCACCCAACCTATGTATGTATGTATGTATGTATGTATGTATGTATGTCGGCCCTATGCATCTATATATGTATGTATGTAGGTAGGTACATGTTGTATGTATGTATGTATGTATGAACGTAAGTATGTACGTTCATATGTCGGCCCTATTCATCTATGTATCTATGTATGTATGATTTACTGACTGACCTTATTACCTGTTTAAAAGAGATCACATTCACTGATTTGCATTATTACATAACAGGAACAGAAGTATTAAAGAGACATAAATGAATACACAGCACACTAGATACGTAAATATATTTACAAAGGTACAATAGTTGTCATTAGACCTCTAAGATTATATTTCTTGCCTAGATTTCATAAATATAATACATAGTATTTAAATCATGGAAATGCAATAATGAACGTTTTATCGTCAATAACAAGGTGTTTCTCCCCACAACATCCGACAATTTAGGGCAAAGTAGAAGGTAAGGAATATAGGTAATATATACAGTACAACAAATACTTGATTTGAAAAAAATGCCCAATCAGAGGGGGTGGGGTGGGGGGCTAGGGCCATATGCCCCAGGCCTCAACCCCTAAGGAGCCACGGTTTTTACCAGCTATTTTTAGATCTCTTAAATACTCTCGTTGTGCACTTTGTTGCCTTTTAAATCTTTATATAGAAAATGTATGTATGTATGTATGTATGTATGTATGTATGTATGTATGTATGCATGCATGCATGCATGTATGTATGTATATATGTATGCATGCATGCATGCATGTATGTATGTATGTATGTATGTATGTATGTATGTATGTATGTGGGTGGGTGGGTGGGTAGATAGGTAGGTATAATGAATTAGCCGTTCGTCAGCACGATCCTGGCATGTAAGTTTAAAATATGTAAAGATAAAAATTGCAAAAATAATCTTTAGGAAAATAAATAATTTAAATGAATGTAAACACGATAAAAAGATAAATAAAAGATATGTCCAAAATCTGTGAGTGATATATGAAATAAAAGATAAAGGTAAAAATATAAAATCCTTAAATATAAACGGTAAAAAGTCCAAGATTTTTTCTGGTGGTAAATAATCGAAGAGCGTCCTAACTTTGAGCCTACGTCAATTAAGTTTAGTGTCACATGGTGGAGGTAAACACGCTGTACAAGAATGTGATGTACTCTCAACACGCACTGCCAAATCAGGCATTCTGCTCTCCAAGGATCATCCTTCAGTATGTATATTCGTCAGATCTGTGTCATAAACACTAGCTGACACAATACCACCTCGTCTCTGCGATTTGTTCTAAATGAAAAAAACAAAAAAAAAACAAAAAACAAAAAAAAACAACAAAAAAACAACAAAAAAAAAAACTTTTTTTTTTTCATTCTTACAAGGAAGACATACACAAAACAAATACAAATGCAGTAGTGATTAAATACCGTGATCATGTCTTCCTGCAAGAAACATTCAGATGTGCATCGCACACATACAAGTAGTTAAATCTGGGTATTGGGGGTCAAACGGGAACATTAGCCTTCTATTTTATGTAGTATTTGGCATTTGGGGGTCAAACAGGAAATGCTATTTTAAAGTGGTCTGTAGTTTTAACATGGAAATGGTGTATGTGTGTGAATGTGTGTGTGTGTGTGTGTGTGTGTGTGTGTGTGTGATTTGGATTTTTAACGTAGCTTTAACAATTTTTCAGTCATATCGCTACGATGTCTGCAGTGTGGCAGTTTATAGTGATGCTAAGTGAATGGGGATACTCTAGGGCAATTGAGAACATATAAGGAAAAACAGGGGGTTGTACCCTTGGGCAGTATATGGCAGTTTAACATTGTGGGACAATCTGGGGCACTAGATAGGAATGGAACAGGTGGGATGACGTCACGATACTGGCAACAATGTTGCAAGTGACTAACCTGAATACGCGCGGCTATCTAGGTAGGGACAAATAAAATAGAGACATAGACAAAGAAACATAGAGACATATAGAATCTATGTTGGGGTTTGGACCGAGACAAGTAAATCCCAGTCAAGGGGTTGCATTATTTGCCTCCCCACGGGGCTAGCCTCGTGGGGAGACATATAATGTAATCCCGCGACTGGGATTTCATTGCCCCGGTCCAAATCCCAACGTAGATTATTTTTCTCACCCAATATCATCCTTCAAAGTAAGAAAGGACTCCTCACTTGTGCAATATAGTTCACGCGCAAATGTTTACATGCGGTGCATTAGTACAAATATGTTAATGAGGACTGTGCTGTGACCGTGTCATCCGAAGTACACAGTTTTTATGCGTTTTTATGTGGATTGAGCTTAAGTTACTATGTTTTTTGGTAATATATTTGTTGTTGTTGTCGTTGATGTTGTTGTTGTTGTTTTTTTTTAGAACAACTACGTCAAGCATAGCAGAAGACAATAAAGGTTCTTTTTTCAAAAGTAGTTCCAAGCGCGGGGACACCTTGACCGAGACGACCTGGCTGAGACAACCAGACTGAGATAAGAAAAGTAAGGTTAGCAAAACAACTATATTCCTCTGTCGCATGGGTGAGAAATATAGAATCTATGTTGGGGTTTGGACCGAGACAAGGAAATCACAGTCAAAGGTTACATTATTTGTCTCCCCACGAGGCTTGCCGAGTGGGGAAACATATAATGTAACCCCGCGACTGGGATTATCTTGTCTCGGTCCAAATTACAACGTAGATTCTTTTTCTCACCCAATATTTTCCTTTTAAGCAAACAAAGAACTCCTCACTTGTGCAATATAGTTCACGCGCAAATGTTTGCATGCGGTGCATTAACACAAATATGTTAATGAGGACTGTGGCGTGAACGTGTCATCCGAAGTACACAGTTTTTATGCGTGAGCAAAGAAAAATAACAGCATTAAACGTCGCATAGCAATGAAGTATTATCACATTTAATATATGGATGTTATATGAAATTAACAATAAATAACTAATGTTTATTACAAGAAACTGTTTCATTTTCATCAGTTCCAATTTTGAAAAGTTATATTGGAAATAATGAAACGATACTGGGTACTCAACTCTACTGTAGTTATACTTAGGCCTAGTAGAAGCTGTAACAAAGAGTAACAAGTTGCATTAGGCTAGATTATTCATGGGTAATTAGAGATCTGTGTCACTATTGTATATAACTCTCCTTTTCTTTGGAGGAGGTGAAACTGTTAGTGACATAGGTGTGTTGTCCTTAATATTGATTGTAAAATTACCCCCGTGTATAAAATACCCTCCAAATACGGACCCTAGCGGACAACCATGTGCTAAACTTTCAAGTTCACGGATTCTTTGAAAATTTATTTTTCTGTCTTGGAATTATGGCAAGTGCTACAGTGAAATTTGTTTATGGATTAATGTGTTGACGGATAAATGATTCCTTCTGGCTGGTAAGTGCATTATTTGTTATTAAATATTGTAGGTATATTTTTGATTCAACTGGGGCACAATGGAGATGCTTAACAAAATTAGAATAAAGCATTTTTGACATAACACATTTCTGGCTGTTACTAAGTTTTCTGTA
Organism: Megalonaias nervosa; assembly: GCA_016617855.1. NCBI lineage: Eukaryota > Metazoa > Mollusca > Bivalvia > Unionida > Unionidae > Megalonaias > Megalonaias nervosa. Next base: position 24,274 of record JAECUM010004119.1, on the reverse strand, counting down.
GTTGATAAGAGAGTTGGGAGGCTATGAAGTGTATAGGTCTATAGTCTATGTGCATGAATCAGTATTTTCTGTCATAGTTCATTTCACACAGCATTGAGAATTTTATCCTATCTGTAGGCCTAGCACAGTCAATTTTAGGTCAGTGTCATTAAATGTAACCAACATTATTTAATTTGTTTCACACGAAGTATTTAAAACCAGTTAGGTAGCTTTAGCTACATTTAATGACGCTGACCTGAAAATGTACTGAGCTAGGCCTGCATATAGGATAAAATTGACCATGCTGTGTGGAACGAACTAGCATAATACCAAAAAGCTCGACATCGTGTGCGTGTGTCTTTGTCTCTCTCGAAATGTTTTTGTATGGTGGGTTCTCAAAGATGGATTGACCTTAAGTTACTATGTTTTTGTTATATATTTATTGTTGTTGTTCTTTGATTTTAGAACAACTACGTCAGGAACAGCATAAGACAACAAGGGTTACTTTTTTTAAAAGTAGTTCTGAGCGCGTGGACACCTTGACTGAGATGACTAGTCTGAGATGACTAGACTGAGATAAGAAAAGTAAGGTTAGGAAAACAGCTAGATTTCTCTGTCGCATGGGTGAGAAATAGACATATACAACACAACCATAGATTGATGAACATCAATCTATCATACCTAAATTATACAATAGACTAAAAAACATTTTAGGCAAGAAAGAGTAAATCTTTTCAAGACAATGAAGTGGCCCTGAAAAGGGCCTTTGGATTTCTTCTTCTTCTTTGTCTTCTAAGTTATTCTTTTCCTCCACCAACTTCTTATTTTCTGCCCTACACTCTTCTTTTTCTTCTAATTCTTTTCCTCCTCCTGTTTTTTCCGTCTCCTCCTCCTCTTCCTGTTTCTTCCTTTTTTCATTCTCCTCTTCTTTTTCAATTTTTTCATTCCATTCTCTCATCCTCTGTTTGTCTTCTATATCTTCCTTTTCCATTCTAATCATCTCATTTAAGATCTCCTTCCCTTTCTTCAACTTGTTGATTTCCATACTTAGTCAATGAGTACCATAAGCCCCAAACTGCATTCTAACTAGCATTTCCTCCACCATACCTAGTATATCTACTACCTCCTGCAATTTCAGCATCGTCTCCATGTTACTAGCCATTTTGTATTCTGTGTAGAATGGCGTGAATGAATGAATGAATAATAAGTATTAAGGTCGCCTATACACGTGGTGCTTTCGCGACTGGTTAAGTCCTGATGGTCAGGATTTTCAATTGGTCGGGACTGTTGGAACGGTGCCACCACAGTCCCGCTTTTATATGCGATTGTCGCATTTCTCAATTCTTGGCATGTTCGGGCGAGGAAAGGAGGAACAGGATCCGTGGGATGCGCGAAACGCCACCGGAAAAGCGGCACGCCCGAAAACGGCAGAGCGCGTATGATCAAATCCAGTCCAGTTATACTAATGGACAAATCCTACTCCAATAGTGTGTAAGCCACTCGTGTAATTGTTCTAATTCATTTAGTTGCATAATTTCATTACTACTTTTAGTAAAAGTTGGAATTTTGTGTACATGGTGTACTTTTGCTTTCCATATAGCATCAATCAGCTGGGTGGCAGGCACCCTCTGTAGGTTTGTGTCACGCCTTGTTTACTTTAGGTCTTTAATTTTGATGGTGGTGTCCAAAGGATCGGATTATGTTTGTGTGGATAGAGCTGTTATCAAAAGAGAGGACTTCGATAGCCAAAGGAAGATCCTCGTACAATTAGGCAACTGAAAGTCGATGTCTAGTCTTCTTCCTTTTTCTCCCTTTCTCCTGTTGGTCTTCTATTGATGAGTCTTCATTCTGTTGTAGCTTTGTGCTGGAGTTAGATGTTTTGCTTTGGACTCGACTTCCATTGCTGTAGGCCATCAATGTTTGCGACTGGTCCTTAGTGCCATAATTTCTTTGTTTAATGCTTATGGGTAGGTTTTAACATTACATTGTGCCCCTTTGTTGTATTTGTGTATTTTTAGAGTAATTGGTCTGAAAGACAATGGTGGAATTATATGCTGTGTGTTGATAATTTGGGAACTGTTCATGTGCTGTTTATTTATTTCCGCCTTGTGCGGGGGGCCTGATGACTGGGCTTGGGTCCCCTTATAGTCTTAGGTTGGTTGGGGAGCTAAAAAATTGTGCTGTTTGTTTTATCTATAACCAGTCTTTGTCGCCTTGTGCAACCGGGCCTGATGGCGGGGTTAGCCACCTTATATGCACAATTTTTGGGGTCGGTTGTAGAGTTATATATGATGTTTATTTTGCTCAGACCTGTTTTTAGTATTGTGTTAGTAACATACAAAGAGAGGAAGAGAGAGAGAGAAAAAAAAGAAAGAAAAATTCCCCTCCCTCTTTTTTAAATATCCTATTTAGGTACCCTATCACGTTTGTAAATTCTGGTTATGTTTCTATTACTCTTAATTTTACTTAATATTTGGTGTTTTTGGTTTGAGTATGTGTATAAAAAAAAGATTTTTTTTTTTAAAATTTGTTTTTATTATCTTTTTTCTTTTTATTTCTCTTTTTCTTTTTTTGTGATTTAGTCGTTTGAGACGGGTTTTCATTATGGACTTGCCTTTTGGCTAGTAGTAGTCTTATCCTGATGCTATAGTCCTTCTTGTTTTGTTACAGCTATATTTTAGGTGTGTTTATATTTCTCCATGCTTATTAATTTGTTTAAGGTACGATATTTTTATATGTGGTGTCAATGTTTTTGTTTTGTACCTTGTCCAAGAGTTCGGTTTATGTCGTAGGAGATCCGATCTTCTTTTGGTAGTCTTGGAAGTTAATTCTGTGATTGTGGTATTTGGGACAGCTGTTAAAAACGTGGTCCAGCGTTTCTGGTACAAGGCAGTGAGGGCAGTTTATAGTTCGATTTGGTTCTTTGCTGAGATATTTTCTGTTTCTTAGTAAAGGTTTTCCGGTTTTGATCCTGTTAATGATTTTGAGGTCGGTGGTATCCATGTCTTTGGGTGTCTTGATGTTTCTGGTGACCTCTTTTTGTATTTGGAATAAATGTCTGTCCTTCTTGGTATTTTCCCAAAGCTGCTGCCATTTCTTGTTTATTCTGATTTTTATCTGACTATATATTTCGTGAACACTGTCGTTTATAGGCTCTATTATATTGTTCAGGAGGTTGTGTTTGGCTTTTTGGTCAGCTTTGTCGTTTCCGGTCAGGTTGATGTGTGAAGGTACCCATAGGAATTCGATATTTTGTTGGTTTTCCCCGATCTCTCTAATGGATAGCATTGTGTCTTCTAGCATATTGTCTCTGCGAGATGTTAGGTAGAGACCCAGTGCATAATCTGAGCGCGTTGTATTGTATGTTGTTTAGTTTTTGGAGTAAATTACTGTTTGCAGAGGCATCCACCTGACAGCCGTAGTCCAGTTTAGCCCTGATTAATGATTTGTAGAGCATGAGCATTGTTTGTTGATCCGCTTCCCATGTTGTCCCCTTAATAAATTTTAGGAGGTTGAGGTCTTGTTGGCATTTTTGGATTAGAGTTATTATGTGTTGTTTCCTGTTGAGGGTCTCATTCAGTAGCATTCCTAAGAAGTATGTTTCTTTTACAAATTCGATTGGTGCGTCCTGTAGGTATAGTTTGGGGTATATGGTAAGTCTTTTATTCGTTGGGGAGATAAGCATTCCCACGGTTTCGGTACTTGATATTTTAAATCCCCCAGTTATCTGCCCATTTGTCGATAGCGTCTAGGCTTCGTTGTAGTTGATCGATGTTGTTTTGGTTGTTGGAGTTGTCTGCTTTCCAAATTCCGCTGTCGTCTGCAAATTGGGATAGATCAATTGTGTTGTTAATATAGTCGCCGAGGTTGATGACCATGATATCGAAAAGTGTGGGACTTATCATGCTTCCCTGGAGAGTTCTGTTGTCCAGTGTGTAGGTCTCGGATAGTGTGTCACCTACTCTAGTTTTGATTTACCGCCCCGTTAGGAAGTTTGAAATCCATCGGTGCATGCGCCCTGTTATGCCATATTGGTTGAATTTGGAGGTTAGGCCTTTGATCCAGACCATATCAAATGCTTTTTCGAGGTCCAGAAATATTGCAATTAAGGGTCTATCTCTTTTCCTTTTGGCGCTGAAGGCGAGTTTAATGCTGGCTTCCAAGTCTAATTAGTTGGTCAAGGGTGGAACGTTTGTTTCTAAATCCGCTTTGGTTTTCAGAGAGTAGATAGTGTTTTACGAGGTGATATTTTAGTCGGTTGTTTATTATTGTCTCCATGACTTTTGCAGATGGTATTAGTCAAGGAGATGGGCCGGTATGATGTTAAGCTTTTTGGGTCTTTCCCTGGTTTGGGTATGGCTATGACTATTGCTTGTTTCCACAGGGTGGGTATGTTTCCAGTTTTCCATATTAAGTTGATCATGTCAAGTATAATTATTTGCATATTTATTGGAATATGTTTATAGATGTCATAGCCTAGGTTGTCTTCTCCTGGGGATGTGGATCTTTGCTAATAAGTGCTTTTCTCCATTCGTCAATGCAGAAACTGTCGTTTAGTGGTGATTCATTGCTGGTTTGGTCTGTTTGGTCTGTGAATAGGTGAGGGAATTCCTTTTCCAGTTCTTGTCTTTGCTCCATAAATTTTTGGGAGTGATTGCTATTGCTGCTTGAATTGGCAAAGTGTTTTACTAATTGTTCTGCTTTATCTCGATTGGAGTCGGCTACTGATATTTTTGGTGTTGTTGTTGGGACCTTCCCTCTCATGGCTTTGACTTTTGTCCAGACTTCTTTGGAGTTGGTACGATGGTTGAGTGTGGAGCAGTATGCGCGCCATGAGTTAGTTTTCGCTTCATTTATTACTGTTCGTGTGCTAGCTTCCTTTTCCTTGTAGATCATGAAGTCCGAAGCTAGTTTTGTGTGTTTAAAGCGGTTGAGGGCCTTCTTCTTTTCCTTGATGGCAATTCGGCAGTTGTCAGTCCACCATGGTACACTATTTTTGTCAGTTTTCCCGCTTGTTTTGGGTATACTGTTTTGTGCTGCCCCATTTATTGCCTGGGTTATGTTGTTGTAGTATTGGTTGATATCGTTACTATGTAGATCTTCTAGTTCTGTCTAACTCAGAATTTGTTGGAACAGGTCAATCAGCTTTCTCTGTTTTCCATCTTTGTATGTTTCTTTGCTGCTTCTTTGGACGTTGTAAGTATATTGTAATACATATCGGGAAGTGGTCACTGCCTAATGTGCTTTGCTGTAGCACTTCACAGTCCGTGATCTGTGCAAGGTTTGGTGTTGCTAGTGTCAAATCTATTGGTGTAAATTTTCCAGTGATGGGGTCTATTCTGTTGGGTGTTCCTGTGTTGAGTATTATTGGTTCTCCCTGGCGTATTTTTCGATGCTTTTCCCTCTTGTATCTATATGGTCACCACCCCATTCTGTGTTATGTGCGTTGAAGTCCCCACGAACGTTTCACTTTATATGTCTCAAGCACGGACGTGAAGGAAACCATCCCTTACACTCACTTCACATATTATATACTATCCACACAGAAGGGAAGAGAAGAAAAACACACCATATCTACTATCAACACAAACGTACGCGAACGCATAAAACACACTCTACTATCCACAGAATGGAAGAGAGGGGAAAAAAACCAAAACACACCATATCTACTATCCACACAAACGTACGCGAACGCATAAATCACACACTCTACTATCCACACAGAATGGAAGAGAAGAAAACACGCCACATCATATATACTATCCACACAGAAATGAATAGAAGAAAAAACACCATATCTACTGTCCACACAAACGTACGCGAACACACACACACAAACACACATTCTACTATTCACACAGACGGGAAGAGAAGAAAAAACACACACTCTACTATCCACACAAACGTACGCAAACGCATTCAAACATACACACATACGAGTAAATGAGTGAGTGTTTATAATTACATTACTCCACATTCACACAAATTGGCAACTTGAATAGCCTCTCTTTTCTAGAGATCTGTTTTGCCCTGAGAAGGGCTGTTTTTTCTAACTCCAAATGCACCTAGTTAGTGTTGGCACCTCCCGGGTCTGGCCCCACACACGCAACGTCTGCTCCAGTCCTGCTCCCAATTTAAGGTTGTGGCTGGTAGCGCAGAGGGAGGCTGACTGGCTTCACTCTCCCAGTCTTCACTTTCCGGGATGGTGAAGACTTCTCTCTGTCGTCTTCTATTTTGTGGCCGGGGATGATAATGGGGTCTCTAAGGCTCTACCGGTACTAGTACTTGTGGCTGTGGCTGACGTTGTGGTGGTGCTGCTAAGGGTTGTGGAGGTGTACTGACCATTTGCTTTAACTCACACACAGGTCTCAGCATGAAGTGAGGCAGGATCCCTATCTTCTTTTTCACTTCTTCTTTCTTCATTTTTTCCTCTTCCTCCTCTTCAAGCCTGACACTTTCCGCTATGGCCTCCATAGCCAACTCATCTAAAATACACCTGGTATATTCCAGGTGCATCTGGAGCTCTAGAAGCTTGGCAATTCTGTTACTCATGTTGACTGGTCAACGATAGGTAGCCAGACTGACGATCGCTGCGATTTATATCCTTGGAGCACGGACGTGAAGGAAAACATCCCCTGTCACCAAAACTTACATTACCACTATTACCATCTCATGGAACGCTCATACCTAAAAGAAACACTCACGTTGACTATTTGTAACTTACAAACACAGACACACTATCGGACAAGACAGAGAAACGAAGTGGGGATTTTTACTGACAAAAGAAACGAAGTGCTTATAGACACACTTAAATTTTTTAACATAAACAACACAAAAAATATTTGGCAATTGGATTAGTATGTCTTTTCTAGAGTGTTGGGGTAGCCCTGAAAAGGGCTGTTGTGTTGACGGGGGAGTGATGGTAATCTTTTATTGTCTAAGATTGCGTCCCTGTCTGGCGGCAGGCTTTCCTACAGGTTACGGTCTGCTTCTGCGGAAAGAGAAGGAGAACTCCTTGGTGTCCACACGACAGTCGACAAAACCTCTGTCTGGTTCCTGCTGCTGTTGTTGCTGCTGCTGTTGTTGTTGCTGTTCTCTCTGTTGCTTCTGAAGTCTGTACTTCTCTGTCCACTCTTCTTGTTCTTTCTTGATCTCTTCTCTGACGAGTTCTTCTATCAGGTCTTCGGTCACTTTCAACATCCTGACATTCTCTATCTCTTCAGGCATCAGTATCAGGTTTTGTCTGACACGATGTAAATTCAGATAAGCTTCGTTCAGCTTAGCTAGTCTTGAAGGCATCTTCGTAGGTTGACGAGTCGACAATGGATGACCAGACTGGAGACTGCCGCGTTTTATATGGTTCAAACGCGGACGCGATAAGAAACATCCCTACTGGGTTGTTTTTGGGTGGGAACGTTATCATAGCTAATGTCATGGTGAGGGATAGAAAGAGAAGTCAAAGAGCATATATTCACATTGGGGTTTTTTGGAAAGCAAACGAGAGACACATTTATTTCAAAACACAACATTTTTTATTCAAACAAACAACTAGCAACTAACAATTAACAATAACATCAAACAAACTATTTTTGACAAGGTTGACAACGTCGTGAAATCATGTTAGATTTCCACTGATGGAAGTCATGAGGCCATTGATCACGCAAGCCTTTATACACATCAGCTCCATTCGCAAGTATCTTTCATTTGATGCCACTAAAACACTTGTGTGTTCCTTAGTACTTTCAAGACTGGACTATTGTAACTCAATTCTGTCTGGTTCGTCTCAATATCTACTCCAGAAACTTCAAAAAGTTCAAAACACAGCTTCTCGGATCATCCTTAGAGTACCACGATCAGAGTACGCCTCCCTCTGCTCTGTACCCTACACTGGCTATCCATTCGATCCAGAATTAAACACAAAATTTGTTCTCTGTGCTACGTTTCACTGACGGGCTCCAGTCGAACATACCTATCTGACCTCACCCATGTGTACACACCAGCAAGATACTTACGCTCCTCTTCTGACACTCGTATTCTCATTATTCCCACTATCAAAATGAAATCATATGAACAACGTTCTTTTGCATACCAAGGCCCAGCAACGTAAAACGAATTGCCCACTGAACTTAGACACAAAGACACAGTGATCTCATTCAAGAGCGCTCTTAAAACTCACCTATTTCAACTGCAAGAACAGACTTAAAGAACTAATAATGTTTCCTTACCATAAATATTTACAGCACGTTTTCTGTTTTATAATTTCGTGGTGTTTGTTTTTATTTTTGTAATCATATCATTATATATGTTTTTTAAGTGTTGTCAAATGTTGTAAAGCGCTTAGAGCTTCTAAAGATTAGGCGCTATACAAAGTCCTCATAATTATTATTATTATTATTATTATTATTATTATTATTGATGCGCACTACGTTTCCTAGCTAAAGACAAAAGATAACTATAATGGTCACAAAACCATCGATCTACTTTCTCATCGTTTCTAGAAGAGTTACGATCAAAATAAGTCACTAAATGTTGTAAAGGATAGCCAAGACTGAGTTGATGAAGAAAATACAGACAATATTGTCCACACACCATGGAATCTGTGCCTTGTAATTTCACATTATTGAATCGTGTCGTCTGAGCATTTCTTCTCTTAAAGTCGATGATGTAGTCTTCCAAAGGGGGTAATCCATACGAATCAAAATACTCCACACAATCCTCTTTAGGGAAGTAGACGGTGACCCAGTGAGTTCCTGGGAGATGACTGTCGTCCGTGTTGATGACATAAGCTTGATGGTCTTGAGGTTTGCGATGAGGTAGTTCATCTTTAGCACACACGACAGGATTCCAAGAAGCAGTGTACGAATTGTTGTTCAAAAGGTAATAAAGTTCCCAGGTGTCCATTTTTGTTTTCTTGTTGTTTTTTTCACAGGTAATGATAAGTCATCAATTCAATTATGACTTTTGTTTGAAAATCTCTGTCAAGTAACCGTTTCTTCGTTTCGTCACCTCACTCTGGGCTAAGAGAGCGTCGATGCGATAGATCTCTAGAGTAGTCAATGGAGGGTAGGAATGATCACGCAAGCCTTTATACCACTCATGCAACACTGCTTCTTCCGAGATGAGACTCCAAGCGTCGTCCAGACACTCGTCCAATTTTTCTTCTTGACTCATCATCAGACATTTATCGTGTTGAATTTGACTGGGACGATCGTTTTGACATCTATAACAATCTTTCTTGGTCAGTTCCGTAATTTTATCCGCCATGTGGACGTGACCACTATATCCTCTTTGTCTTTGTCTTGAGGTTCTGCTTTCACGGTATCCTCCCATTCCATTTCCAAAGATTCTCTACTGTTCAAAGAAGGATAAGAGTCTTCCATAGTTTCTAATAGTCTAGAATGACTTCTCTCAAACTATTGATTTCTATGGTATTATCGAATTCGGCATACAGGATGACGTTCACCGTCTCGGCGAGAGCTTCTGCAAACTGAAGTCCCACACGCAGCCGACCGGATTTTATAGGGTGGAAATGTCCCTCGTCGCTGCCTTGGTCTGGAGTGAAATCAAAGGCCCACAAAGTGTATCCTCCTACATAATCTTCGTACGAAATACCGTGACTGGTGTTGGTTCCTAGCTGTCCGGTAGTTTTGTACAGGGACAAGTACGATCTCAAGTAATTCTTCTGGGCAAAGTTAGGTTCGAAGGGTCTGGTATACAAGGTCTTGCCATCGCGACTGACTTCGATCTTGGACTCCTGTAGTGCTTAATCTGGAAAGGATATTGATCGTTGGCTCCGTTGAGGGCTGCATTGCTCACGATACCAACTATTAAACGTTTGGGTAACTGTCCTTGGAACAGATGATGTTTGATCTTGGATCGGAGTCCAGCAGCAATGGTGAAAGTTTTCACTTCTACGCGTCATATCGGATACTTGGCGGTTGTTCTGCTCAACGTGTGACTGATGTCGTTTCCCGCTTTAGGTAACACTTCTACGCGGCATACGTAAAGTCTGGCTTCTTGGATGATGGTTTTGCACTCGTTGGCATGAGCCATCAAATGGAAAGCGACACTGCTGAGATTCAGTCTCAGGCGGAGATCCACTCCGTTGAGCAAATACTTGTCTTGCAACCACATGTCCAAATGCAAACGATCCATCAGTTCTAAACTACGGCCTTGCAAGATTTTCTTCGACGGTCGTTAAATTCACATTGTGAGGATCGCCATCTGCTGTCAGGGCTGTATCGTTAAACTTGTCCTCACCTACGGTGTCAGGTTTCCATACCACGCAAGCATCCAGATGAGTGTTCTTGGCCTCTTTTCCGTACGTCTTGAGATTTTCCAGGTACGCTCGGTAAGGGTAAGTATCCACGCTACTGCTGACCAGTTTAAATCCACTTCGCTGAACACGGAATGCATGAAATTGTTGACGGGAGCTACTCTGGCATCGGTTCCCGGATCGGTGTTGTCCGTTTTGATCACTTTCAGTTTTAGATACAAGTAACTGCTATTCAGATCGATGTAATCTTCGGGCTGTCCTTTGATTTCAAACTCGATGGGAGCTGAATCCGTCAAAAAGGAGACGGGATGAAATTCTACCCATTGGGATTCTTGCATTGTCATCATGGTGGGTGGCATGGCAAACAGATCCAGTTCCGACTTGGAACAGGCACAAGACTCTCGGTGCATCATTTTCTTTCTTTCTTTCTCTGATTTAATAATCAAAAACGTCTAAGTCTCGGACGGTTCTTCTTTACCTTGTCTTTCTAGCTCTGGGGGTGTGAAGTCCTCTGAAGGGGTGTCTCCGTCGTCTCTTTCTGCCTTGTCCTTGCTGTGGCGTCAGGGAAGTAGGAATGCCTGACTCGGCAGCGTCCGGGGTATTTATAGGAGTTTCTCGTCGGTCCAAAATGTCTTTGCCCGTTTGAAGCAAGACATTTTTGCCTGCTCTCAAGAAAGCTTCTTTTGGGTTTTGTTTGTCAATGATGACATTTTGGAGAAATTCTTTACCTCGCGTCAAAGTGGCATCTTTCAAGGCGTGAAATCCCCGTGTCACCATCGTTTCAAAACGGGGGTCACCGAACGAAAGGCTGATTTCAGCATATCTCGTAAATCATGTCCTCGCTGTCGAGTGACTCATTGGTACACAGGATACATGACTTACAAGGGGTTAGAGTAATAGTTTTCGAAAATGGAGTTTCACTGTGACTTTCCCTTTGGTGAATGGAATATTTTGTCCCAGATCTCCTTTTATAGTAATGTTGACAGTGTCGAAATACGACTTACTGACGGGTAAATAGTGAGGATGTACAAATTCGCGGTGAACGTGATAGGTGTTTCCACCTTCCTCGTCAGCGTTCGTGGCAGAATCCACTTTGAAAGGAATGACACGCAGTAACAGTACGGAGGTGTGTCCCACCACGTTGTACTCCACCACATCGGAGTACACAAAGATCAAATTCAGTTATTGGTTCATTTCTACAGGGAATAGAAAATATTTCGCAAAATCCAAGTTGCCGGTAACGGCTGGTATTTCGTTATCAGTCTTGATCAACTTGTGATCTCCACCCAAAATGTCATACAATTCAGGACAAAATGTAATGGCCAATACTTTGTCCTCTGAAAATTTGATCAGTAGGCGTTATAGTAGAAGAGGAGGGAGTAGGCTTTCGGGTGGGAATATTGGAGACCGGGGACGGGGGCTGTTGCCTTTCTACCTTCTCTGATTTTCCTCCTTGTTTTGGTTTTTCTTGTGCTATTCCTTGATTGCTTCCTTGTTATTCTTTGTTGAGATTCTTCTGGTGTAGGTGGTGGGGGTGGTTGATGTTGCATTGGTTCCTCCTGGGACGGACGTCGTGCCGTCATGGGTTCCTTTTCCCCTGGTTCGCTCGATTATATTGTGGAAGTATAGAACTCTCCCTCAGTTGACACGGATGTTTTCTTCTTCTTCCGTCCTGTCTGGATCTTCTGTCTTCATTGATTTGATTCTTTTCTCTTATCAGACGGAGAATTGTCCTTTTCTCATGGACACTTAGGTTCCAACCCGTTGCGATTGATAGGCCTAAAACAGAATTGTCATTTTCTCTTGGACACTTAAGTTCCAACCTGTTGCGATTGATAGGCCTAAAACAGAATTGTCATTTTCTCTTGGACCCTTAAGTTGCAACCCGTAGAGATTGACAGGTTTAAAACTTTCAATGCGAGTAGAGCTAGAGCGGGAATCACATCACTCACTGGTTTCATAGTACTGCTTATAAACTGATGTTTGCTATGCACGCCGCGGACTTGGTACTTACTTACGTATTTATTTACTTACTTACTGATGCTTATATTAATGTTGTATTCGCCAGTTGTTGTTATTAGTGTTAGCAAAAATGGGTTTAAATTTTGAACGGTGTTAAAAGGATTGCGGTATTATTGAAACGGGCTTCCAAGCCAAAATCAAAACCGTAATAATGAGGCATTTTGAGTAGCAGCCCTCAAAAGGGCTTTCAGGACGGCAGTCAAGCCCCATGCGACTAAATTAATGCGAGTGGGAATCGTACCAATACACACTCAATAAAACCCTGTATCTTTTTACAATATCAGACGTCAGGTGTGATTGGACAGTACCCATGTGGCGCGCGCGCGCACACACACACACACACACACACACACACACACACACACACACACACACACATATATATACACACACATACACCCGTTCCGTGCCTGATTGAGGCACCTGATTGCTAGACGAGCGGGATTCGTCTTTTTTACAGTTAGCTGTACTGAGATTTTGTTCCTGATGTATTTTGCAAGCTATTTCCAAGGAAATTCTACTGTTCCTGGTAGTGATAACTAATAGTCCTCTAATAAATGTGATAGACTCATGGTCTCAATCTGGTCGAATTCGACCACTGCTGCACTTTCAGCCAGGTGCTTGGAAAAACAGGGGATTAAATTCTTGTTCTGACCATCTAGACATCAAGGCTGTCTCTTTGTCTTTTGCTTCTGTAGTTTTTTCTTGTTTGGGTTCAAAGACATCCTCGTTACACATCTCCAAAGATTAATCCGTATTCCAAGGATGATAGGTATTCCACCATAGATTCTAGAAGTCTATAATCGCTTCTCTCAAGCTGTTGATCCCCAAAGTATTGTCAAATTCTGTGTATAAGATGACGTTCACCATGTTGGGCAGAGCTTCTACAAACTAAAGTTGGCTGAATTTTTTAGGGTGGAAATGTCCCTCGTCGCTGCCTTGGTCAGGAGTGGAGTCAAAGGCCAACAAACCATATCCTCCTGCATAATCTTTGTACGAAAATAACATGGCTGTTTTTGGTACTGGTAATATTCGGTCTGTCCTTCAAAATCACCTTACGACAACCAGTCAAGAGTGCAAGAACGGGACATAGGCTTTCACTTGCTGGAACATCACAGCATCAGTACATACTCTAATGAATGAGAATCGGTCCACATACCCACTCATCTGCGATTGTCTGTCTATATTGCAAGATAAGATATCCGGTGGGAATAAAACCACACTCATGATTCCACCCGGTTCAGTGCGTACGTAATAGCGGCTGAGGTAGTCAAAGTCGAGACGGGATGAAATTCTACTCATTGGGATTCTTGCATCGTCAACATGGTATGTAGCATGGCAAACAGATCGAGGGGTGACTTGGAACATTCGCAAGAATCTTGGTGTCTTTTTTAGGGTTTAGACGTCTGTTTCTGCGTGTCCTTGCTATAACATGAAAGAGGAAGGAATATCATGGCCAGCAGCATTGGGGTCTCTCGTGAAGCGAAAAGGTCTTTTCCAGTTTGAAGCAACACATTGTTCCTGCTCCACGAAGACTTCTTTGCGACTTTGTTTATGATGACATTTTGGAGAAATGCTTTCCTTGCATCAAAGCAGCATCTTATAAAGCGTACAAAGCTCGTTTCACCATTGTTTTCAGGATAGGGGCTACCGTACAAAAAGCAGATTTGAGCATATCTCCTAAACCATGTCCTCCTTGTGGAGTGATTCCTTGGTACACATGACACGTGACTCACAAGTTGCTGGAGATTTGTTTTCCAAATGGTAGTTTCACTGTGACTTCGAGAATGGAATATTTTGACGCAGATTTATGCCTATATTGACACTGTCCAAATACGATTTATTGACAGGCAAATAGTGAGGATCTACAAATTCACGGTGAACGTGGTACATATTTCCGCCTTCCACTTTTAAAGGCATGACTCTCAGTAACAGTACCACCACGTTGCACTCCACTACATTGGAGAACACAAACATCAAATTCGTTTCTTCGTTCAGTTCGATTGGGTAATTAAAATCCATGGAGAATTCCTCGTTGCTGCTGATGTCTTTCTTGACACCCTTAGTAGTGATTCCACCTAAAACAGAAAACAACTAAGGACAAAAAGCAATTGCCAGGGCTTTGCTGTCCTTAAATTCATTTCAAAACGGCTAGAAATTTTATGATATTCGATCTTGACACTTTTATTACATTTCTCCGGTCTTTACTAAACTGAGCATCGAACATAGCGGAAATCGTTTTGACAAGATGTTGAGCAATAAAATAATAACCTACAGGAATTCTGAGGCTATAGGTAAGTAATCGAAGATTGTGGCGTGATTGCCTTTTTAATTTGTAAACCAAACAGTTTTTTGTCCAACAGTTCTTATACTTATTCGTCCAGCATTTCGACCATGAAAAGTGTCATGATTTTCGTCGATGTTCATTATTTACGGGAAAGAATGATTTCTACAAAGAATTTCCCAATGCGCTTCGTGATCCAATGGATCGCCTGAGGTAATGTGGATGTGAAACAATATAAGATGTTAATAGGAAACACATCCATATAACTGTCATCGGGTAAAGTTAAATGAAATTGGTTATTCATAATTCGATACTTCTGCTTTTCGAGGAGTCTCTCGATGTCAAAGGAATTTCCAAAGGTTCAAAAAGACGGCTGTTGCTGCAGTGGTTCTAGGGGTGATTGGCGTTTTCCGCAAGGCTGCCGTTGTTACTGTCTTAGATATTTCAGGGAAGAATTGGGTAGAAGGTATCCGATGCAAATGCAGAGTCTACAATTATTTGTCTCCTTGATGCAAACTTAAATTGGCGATGGCTGCTCCGATGACATAATACACCAGAAAGACTTGGCAGAAAAAAGACGATTTGAGTTTTAGGCACACGTTCTCCACAGCACGCCCACAGGGGTTAGGTTACTTTTGTAGATCTTGAAGAGAAGAACTCTGATAAGGAGCGGTCGCTGCTGTGTTGAACAGCATGACGGTCGCTTCTTTTTATAGTTGATGACTTGCAAAGCGGCAATAAAAGAATCAAAACTCGGAGAAACCTTTTCCAAGCACACTCACTTCTTCTACTGGGTTTTTGCCTACTTTACATGTTCTTCGATCGAGAATACTTTCGATGTCTTACACGTCGTCTTCGTATTTGGTCATTCGTTGTAACAAGGGCAAGTAAAAAGTTCCTTTTAACACTTCGCCATTCATTTCTTACAATTCATAGACAGGAGGATTGCGGCCACGAACTCGTCCAGTGACACGAAACATTTCGGAGATCCAGTTAGATAAATAACCTTTTTCGAAGGTGCGCTAGGTTTTTCAATGGACATCTTATCTCCCGTTGTTAACAGTCCACGTTTCTTAGGAGCAGAAGGGAATTTTCCAAACTAAAGTCAGCTTTCGTCCTTCCATGAAATTACAAGGTACACGTTTGAGGTCTTTCCAGAAAAGGGGTCCTTTTATCTTGTCATGATTCCTCCTAAAAGTGGCCCATCAATAGATCCAAACAATTGAGCAGCCACTTTCATCAAGGATGGGTAGAAATCCTCCGCACCAGAGTCATTTTCTTTCCTTCTGATGGGTATTTAAGTTTTGATCTTTTGACGAAGAACGTTTCGTTGTTTTCCCAATAGTTCATTTTCCAAAACCGGCATAATGGGCAACGACGAAGTCTAAGAAGCTGGAGACACAGTCACCGAGGTGCATGGTTTGGGGAAGTACGGTTGCGACCGAGCAGAAGTTTCTCTCTTTCTGGCAGAAGTAGATTTCTTTTTCTTTTTCTTGGGGTTTTTCTTTTTCTTGGGATGTGCCCTGACCATGGCACCACCGCTCTTCTTCTTAGGACGTCCATTGGGAGAGGATCTTGTCTGGTTGACTGTTTGGGCATTGGACCAAGATAGCGGCTGTCTCCAGGTTTCAGAATGATTTGTATTTTGGTTTGAGTATCGATTCTCGGATCTGCCAGGTGTGACAAGGCCGCTTTATATTTGTCAAAAAAGCGTTTGGTTTGATCAGGGATGTGGATGATGCGTTGAAGTAATTAACGCGATGTGAGCGTTAACCATCGGAAAACTTTTTTGAGACTGGCTTCTAACACATGGGCACACATTTATGGACGTTTGTTGCGAATTATGCCGCGCAGGGCGCAAATCAATTTGGACGTGGATTTATTTGATTTCTTCTCCCTGAGATTCGTTTACGTGGTACAGCAAGCGTGTTGCATTCTTTCTTCCTTCAAATAAACCCTCGCGTGGGTCTAGATATTCCACATCCAACAAGTCGTAACTTTCCACAAAGCGTCTTAACTCGGGATTGGTTTTGAAACTTCGATCGTAGTCTTGCTCCAACATTTGTAGCACTCGGAATCCTTGTTGTTCTAACTTCAGACGTCGTTGGTAAGTGTTTTTTTTTCTTTAATAATTCTTCTTAGTCCGAAATTTCACTTTCAGATGCCGATGAAGGTAACAGGTAGGGCAGTCTTGAAATAAACATCCATAAAATTCGTAGAAGATCTTGGGGCCTTCTACATCCCAGCAATCAACCGAAAGATTTCCAATTTTCTTTTCGCCCTCTCCGTTTCTGGCATTTTGGATCCATCTGTCTTCCTTTACGCACAGGTCATGAAACTAAACCAAAGCTTTTGGTCGATTATCATGGCTGATGGGCTGGGAAGATTGATAACGTATGATTGCCAGTGTGTTCTCGGGCATGAATTTGCTACAGTACACCAAGGAGCATGGATCAACAATACTTAACATTTCTTCCTGAAAGTCAAATGGGTTGGAACTGTAAGAGTGGTACCAAGCTTAGAAGGCTTCTTGCTCCGTGCGCATGTGTTGGGGTCGTAATAGTGAACGTCGGACAAATGCGGAAGAACACGTGTTGGTTCGTTTTGGTACTGAAATAGCGTGGAAAAAACCCGTTGACCATTTCTCTCATTCCGAACGTTTTAGGCATTATACTCAAGGGCATGGACAAATACCTCATGGAATTTTTAAACCCTACTTATCCCACTTTTATGTAAATGAATTTGGCGACTTTAAAGCATTCGGTGCCTTGTCCTGAATAGTGTTGCAGAAGAAATTGTCATTCGTATCCCGAGAAATTGTAAGCCATCACCGTGGCATAGCGATGGCAGTCTCCAAGCGTCGTCGATAGGGTCTAAGTGCCATCGGGCAAAATCGGGAAAAGTGTTGAGTCCTCGAAATCTTACTACAATGAGGACAATGAAAAGGAAGAAGAAATTAGCGATGTGTAGGCCGGTCTTTTGCATGCATTAAATAAAATGCGTCCTTTTCTTCTCGGTCTTCACGGCTTTCTCCTGCTCATGGTGGTATTTTTGAATGTAACATTCATGTTCAATGTCACCAACACGATATCGTTTCTCTTCTTGATAAATGTGGTCCCTGGCATTGTTGGTACGCATGAGATGTTCATAGGTAGAGCACAATCGCAGTAATTGACAAGCAATTTTTTTTTTGTTGACCTTGCATCATGTGATGTTGTTCGTAGCACGTAGGACGGCCAAAGGTTGCATGGCAAGCTGAGCAATGATTTTCGTTCTTGCGAATGTCGGGTTTAGAGGCTAAACAACCCCGAAATCTGTCTCCGCAATGAATGTGTAGCTCCCGATTGTTAAATCCTTTGTCACATTTCTCACAGTAATAAGTGTTTACGAGAGATCCGATGATACCGGTAATGGCATCAAAATGTTTATGATGATGATAGACGTGAATATATTTTCCGTTTGGCAAATCAGGCTCTTGAAGCACCAGAGGTCCACGAACCACTTGATATACTTTCAACGTGCACCGTGGAACCAAGGCGTCTTGAAAATTGTAGGAATGCTACAGGGGGTCTCTTTCGATATGTCTTCATGGTGTAGCAGGAGTTGTGTCTCTCTTCGTTGTCCGATGGTCGAATGCTCTCCCAGGCTCTTTTCCATTCTGTGGTCTCATTCTTATCAGTGTACGTTCGACCCACGACAATGGCTCGGTATAAACACATCGGGTCTTGTAAGTTGTTAATATGGGCGGTGCTACGTTTGGTGCTACAAATGTCGTCCATCAGTAACACTTTGCATGGTCCGCTCCCTTTCGAAGGGGAAACATGGGTCATGTAAAATGTGGCTTTTCCATCGGTGATGTGAAACTCGTCGTTGGACTGCTGAACATGTTGAATTTTGTCAATGACTTTGGAGGGTGTCAGTTCTTTAGGGATGCTGAACTCGATCCAGACGGGCGATTTCAAATTGTCGTGTCGAATGGAGAGTCCAGAACGATCATCCTTTTTGGCTTGGCATTGTTTATTCAGAGTCGCTAATAAAGAATCCCATAAATCGGTGATGACACCTTTTACTTTTGAAAGGTGCAATTAGCTTATCTGTTTATGCCGATAAAACAAATTCCATCATGAAATCGAGTGAACGATAGAACTCAATTGTCCATCATGCCTGCATAACCTGGTTGCTTACGCTCCTTCCAAATTCAACGTTGGTGACAGGTCAGCGTCGACGTATTCCATTTGCTCACCCCTCTCTCTCTCTCTCTCTCTCTGCGCACAAACTCTGGCTCACCTATATGCTGCATGTGACGTCTCGCGGTACTCTGTTCTGATTGGAAGAGAGACTCGCCGCTCTGCCTGAATTTTGCAACGCGACATTGGATTGATTAAATATTTCAATCGTTTCGATCTGATCATGTACTTTAATACCAGCGACTCGTCTCAAACACGATTAAGATGCATAGAATGTTGACCAATGGAGAGTCAAAGAATGCAAGCGTGTAAGTATGGACACTCATATCGGGGATGCTGTTCAGCCGTAACTATCTGATGCATGTGAAATCATCAAGGGCTTTCATCAAGATGACGGACACAGCTATTTGGAAGAGAAAGATTTATGTATATAGGCAAGGCTACCTGAAGAGTTTTGCTCAGTGGACCATTTGTGAGACGACGTTTGAGAACGAGAAGAACATCGGTGCGATGCCACGTATTTAACTCGCTTTGGTTAACAAAACACAACGGTCCTTTTCAGGGCCACTCACATTCCTAGAATAAAGACTATTTCACTATTGCCAAAAATGTCTGTTGAGTGTCTGTGTTTTGTTGCATGTGTGTTTCTGTTTATCCTATGCACATTACCTTTTCACATTTGACCCCATAAATACTTTTGAACCCATAGTGTCCTTTTGACCCTATAAACATTTTTGACCCCAATGTGACATATTTTTGACTCTATTATCACTTTTGACCCTTAGCAAACTTCATATTTTGACCATATAGACATTTTGGATCCCCGAGTATCATTCCCATGTTAAACATATGGACCACTTTAACATAGGACTTCCTGATTGACCCACATTATCCACATATAACTACACTTACTCAAACTCTTTCCAATCTAAACTCTAGAGAAATGGGAAAAGCAATAAATTGCGTTGATGTAAGCCTGTAATCCAGGGATCCGATTAACTGAAATTGTGAGTCAGACACCAGTAAAATATCTTAGGTCTAGACATGGCTTTAAGTCGTACATTGGTGAAATCAGGGCTAGGCATGTGCTTCACCAAATGAACGTAAGTCTGAACTTAAACTTTTGTCTCGATCATAGGGATCTGCCTGGCTGAAATTGAAATGTGACTTAAATACGAAGAAACAGATGTTTTAAGTCACTACCTCATTTTAAGAATTAAACTGCGTATCTGGGGACTGTTCTGGTACATCCGATTTTGTTATGTTAATAAAAGTGGCGGCTTTATTCGCAGTATTTGTTTCACACTGAGGTTGAACAGTCCCTTCTCTTTCGTTCTCCTCTACGACAATATCAAAAGAATGCTCTGGTGATTTTGTTTTCTGAAGTCTTCGCAATGTAGGGACACCGACATTACTGTACTCAATAGAACCGTTACTGTACAATCGCTCTAATGCCCGTGTTGTTACCTGGTCATGCATTATGTATGTATGACACTAATGGTTAATGCTTTCAGGTGTATGTGTTGCACTAACACTGATGGTTAACACTATCCGGAGTATGCGTTATACTAACACTGATGGTTAACGCTTCCAGGGGTATGTGTTACACTAACACTGATGGTTAACGCCTTCCGGGGCATGCGTTACACTCACAATGATGATCAATGCTTTCCCGGATATGCGTTACACTAACTCTGATAGTTAATGCTTTCCGGAGATTGCGTTACAGGGCACACGGTACTAATTGTATGGAAAAATGGGAACCAGCCTGGCGAATGGGTTGGCTTTGAAAGGCATTTTGAACCTATTATTACCAATATAATGACAAGGAAATGGGAGTTAAGTGCCTTTTGGTTTACGAGTCTGATACTACCAGGAAATATTGGTCATATTAGAAATTCGATACAATATCATGATCACTTAACAATTTCCTCTAACCAATCGATTACCATTAACACATATGATATTTTCAAAGCTGGGGCTAAAAAAGAATAAGTCTCAAGAGTCTCAAACTGCAGTAATGATGGCGACCTGAATTTCGGCATAAATCACAAATCGTAATCTAAAGTGACCAGTGATGAAAAAGATGATTAAACAGAAAAAAAAGGATATGTTTTACAATGGACTATAACACAAATATTGTTGAATTTTAATTCTTTGTCTGAAACTATCGGCTACTTTAGAAAATGATTTTCTCCATGTTTCTGTATAACATTTTGGAGTGAAGCGTGTCGTTTTCACTTTGTTGCTTTTGTTCTAATGCATTGGAGTTATCAACATTAAATTTGTTTAAATTGAAAACATGTTGTTACCCTATTTGATCTGAAAAGCCGAATCTTTTCGTTTCGATATGAAATACATTTTATTTTGTTTTCTGTCTTCTTTCGTTTAAGTACAAAGATAACATTAGCATTTGTTTGTTTCGAAACGTTTCTTTTTTAAAAACACATCACATTCAGAAACGAGCTAACAGATTCTTTTTTGTTTACTCTCTTTTCTTTTTTCTGTTGAATTGTTCTACATCATACACATGCTTCTATTATCAAAATAGTGTGGTAGAAAGAAAGAAAAATATAGAATTAAATTTAATTGTCTTATCCATACACTATTTTATGCTGAAATCAATCAAACGAATCCTTATCTTCGTATGCATGGTGTCACTGAGTGACAAATTAACGTAATGTCACCATTTTCCGTGAAAGCCATCTTTTATTATGAGCTGTTCGAAATAGTTTTCCCTATTTTCCCATGGTTTAAAAATACTTCACAGAACATGGAAAAATCAAGACACTACAATAAATCATTACAGACGGTTTTGGATAATGGTCATTTCAATGGCATGAGGGACAACAGAAAGGTAGATACAGAGTTTGTGATTAAAATTCCATAAATCACGCTATAATCTAAATAAACCTGGGTCACTGGGTGTGTTCGTGCAGTCCATAAAGCCGTCTATGTCCTTGATCAAATCATTCGCTCAATTAGACGGGTTCTCTCGGTTGGACAGAAGAATTCCTTCAATTTCAGAATCGGTGACGGACAATCAATCATATGAACTACCGGTCATTACGGACGAGGCCGTCAGGGGGTAAAATGTAGAATCCTTAACCAACAATCAATGTATCGTGTGATATGCAGTAAAACACTTCGAAAAATCTAATAATTAGAGTCAAAACAAAACAGTATATATATATATATATATATATATATATATATATATATATATATATATATATATATATATATATGTGTGTGTGTGTGTGTGTGTGTGTGTGTGTGTTGGATAGGAAGATACATCGTTAATGCGTTATGCATTGTCTGATGCAGTTCATATTACGAGGATGAAAAGGATCAACAATTTGTATAGCAGTTTTAGGCTCCAAAACTGCATAAACTAATTTAGTAATTGTAATTTCTTTAATTACAAATGGAATAAAACACTCATATTAACCTGGCAATTAACCTTGCATGCTAGCCAGGCTCCAATTATGTACAGCTGTTATTCATCCGAAATTCTAGAAATATTCTAGATAAACAATTCCAAACGCAGACAGTACAGCTCTTTCTCGTGTTGGATGAATGCCATTACCACACTTAATGGTGATGAGTCCGAGCGTCCAATGTTCACTCTAACTGACACATCCATTACTGAGGCCAGCTGTGATATTTGTTTTTCGCTTAATTTTTTGGACAAGACAGTAAATCCACAGCTGATTATTCATTTACCTATGCATAAGTGCAAGTGACAATCCTGCCGATATTCCAATTGTTATCACCTAAGATACATGACACAATAATCAATGAATCTAATCACAGGAATCTGCAGTTTTATCAATAAAGCACGACGAAATTTCTGACAACATGAAATCACCTTATCGGTATTATAAATTAAGTTAATTTATAATACCGATAAGGTGATTTCATGTTGTCAGAAATTTCGTCGTGCTTTATTGATAAAACTGCAGACTCCTGTGATCTAATCAACTAATATTACTGTACGACGAAGCGTCATTGCTTGCATCCTAGCTGGGCAATTGACAACTTGTAATGAACCCATTGGCGGCCTCTTTCTGAGAGCTATATCTTGGGTTAAAAGGTCGGTCGAATGACCCCGGGGTCTCTCTGGCTCATTCACACAAGAATAAAGTAAACCCGATACTGAACTCTAAATTGAAGAGGAACCGAAGTAGCAACTGTCAAGTCCGATTTAAGTAGGTCAGTAATCAAACTAACAACGCAATCTCTGGTTGAGGTAATTGAAAAATGATGCTGATGTTTTCTTAATCGTTAACATTCCCCGATTCAGCGAAGCATTCGTGCTTTGTTCAACGGAAAAAGACACGTGTAAATTGTTCATAATGTTGTTGTCAAAATCCTATCCCAAAGAATAGTTTCTCACATTCCAGGTATTAATTATTAAGAGCGTTATTTTAAGTTTTTGGGGTTAAAACAAACGTTTGCAATCCATCAACCTAAAAAATCCATATAACTGTTATTGCAAACAAGACAAGATTGTGACAAGTGAGTGTCAGTGTGAGAGAAATCCATATAACTGTCAATGCAAACAAGACAAGATTGTGACAAGTGAGTGTCAGTGTGAGAGAAATCCATATAACCGTCATTGCAAACAAGACAAGATTGTGACAAGTGAGTGTCAGTGTGAGAGAAATCCATATATCTGTTATTGCAAACAAGACAAGATTGTGACAAGTGAGTGTCAGCGTGAGAGATATTCTTATAACTGTCATTGCAAACAAGACAAGATTATGACAGGTGAGTGTCAGCGTGAGACAAATCCATATAACTGTCATTGCAAACAAGACAAGATTGTGACAAGTGAGTGTCAGTGTGAGAGAAATCCATTTAACTGTTATTGCAAACAATACAAGATTGTGACAAGTGAGTGTCAGTGCGAGAGAAATCCATATAAGTGTTAAAGAGACCCAAGGTTTTTTAAAATCTGACGACTGAGTAGTGATAGCAAGATTTTTAAAAATCTGACGACTGAGTTGTGATAGCAAGATTTTTTAAAAATCTGACGACTAAGTAGTGATAGCAAGATTTTTTAAAAATCTGACGACTGAGTAGTGATACCAAGATTTTTAAAAATCTGACGACTGAGTAGTGATAGCAAGAATTTTTTTAAAAATCTGACGACTGAGTAGTGATAGCAAGATTTTTTAAAAATCTGACGACTGGGTAGTGATAGCAAGATTTTTTTTTAAATCTGACGACTGAGTGGTGATAGCAAGATTTTTTTAAATCTGACGACTAAGTAGTGATAGCAAGATTTTTTAAAATCTGACGACTGAGTAGTGATAGCAAGATTTTTTTAAAAAAAATCCCTATAACTCTACGAGCACTGCTTAATGTGACTGGACCTTCTTGATATAGTAAATATTTATTTGATCAAAATCAAGATGATACATATTCGGTGATTCTGCAAAAACGTGTATAAGTTTAAGTATATATATATATATATATATATATATATATATATATATATATATATATATATATATATAT